>PVJI01034414.1:0-10482 GCA_004026765.1 Micronycteris hirsuta | reverse complement strand
AGAAAAGCAAACTAAAACCACAATGACATATCACACCTGTCAGAATTATTATCATCAATATATCAACAAACAACAAGTGTTGGCAAGGATGTGGAGAAAAAGAAACCCTCATACATTATTGGTGGAAATGCAGACTGGTGCTACCACTGTGGAAAACACTGCAGTTACCTCAGAAAATAAATAAATAGAACTGGTTTATAGCCCCAGCAATTCCACTTCTGGGGATTTATCTGAAGAAACCCGAATAGTAATTCCAAAAAAATATATGCAACCCTATGTTCTTTTCAGAATTATTTACAATTGCCAAGATCTGGAAACAGCCGATGTCACTATCAGTAGATGAGGGGATAAAAAATGTGGTACATCTACACAATGGAATAGTATGCAGTCATAAAAGAAAGAAATCTTAACTTTTGTACCAGCATTGTTGGATATGGAGATTATAATGGTAAGTGAAACATGCCTTTTAGAGAAAGAAAAATACCATATAATTTCACTCATAAGTGGAATCTATGAACAAACTTAACTAACAAGCACAAAAGAGAAAGATTCATAGATAGAGATTTGGCTATCTGTTCTGGTTCAGGGGTGGGGAGAAAGGTGCTGGGAAGGTGGGAGGATTGAGCAAAAAAAGTAAAAAAACTTATGGAAGCAGACAACAGTGTGGTGATTGTGGGAGCTGTTGGTGGGGGTGTAAAAGTGTATAGGGGGAGAAATAGTGATTGAAAAAATAAAATAAAAAAATAACATAAAATAAATATACCACACTGAAAATACTTTTAATATTTAAAGAGAAGAGTATGAAGAATGTAAAAGTCTCTATGCTTAGAGAGTTTTAATTATTTTCATTTCCACTTTAAAGAATAATGTAAAACAGAGCTGACAAATTATAGGAAATCATCTCTAGTGTTACTTTAAAAAAGAGATAACAGAAAATGAATAACTACTATTTTAAATATAAATCGGTACTTACAAAGTTTAAGTGTGAGAATATAGCTGCTTCTGACTAAGATGGAGCAACAGAGACTGAATTTACTCTTCCACTTGAAATAACAAAAAAATAATAATAATAAATTATGCTGATAGATGCATGTATGTAAACACACACAATGGTTTCTAGCAAAAGACAGTGATACTCTTTTTAAAATCTAATCTTTATTGTATTTTCCCATTACCATTTAGCCCCCTTATACCCCCACCCCATCAGCAATCACCACACTGTTGCCCGTGTCCATGAGTCCTTTTTTCCTTTTTGCTCAATCCCTCCACCTCCTAACTGCCACCCCCCAACTAGCTGTCATCTGCTCTCCATCTGAATCTGTCTCTGTTTTGCTTGTTTTTCTAGTTTATTCATTAGAATCCATATATGAGTGAAATCATATGGTATTTGTCTTTCTCTGACTGGCTTATTTCACTTAGCATATTGTTCTCTAGGTCCATCCATACTGTTGCAAAGGGTAAAATTTTCTTTTCTATGGCTGAGTAGAATTTGATCAAGTAAATGTCCTGTAGTTGTTTTGTCCACTCATCTATTGACACTTGGGCTGCTTCCATATCTTGGCGATTGTAAATAATGTTGCAATGTACGTAGGGGTGCTTATGTTTTTTCTAGTTAGTGTCTTGGGTTCCTTAGGATATATTCCCAGAAGTGGAATCACAGGGTCAAAAGACAGATCCATTTTTAATTTTTTGAGGTGTCTCCATATTGCATTCTGCAGTGGCTGCACCAGTCTGCATTCCCGCCAGCAGTGCACAACTGTTCCCCTTTCTCCACACCCTCCCCAGCACTTTTCTGTTGATTTACTGATGATTGCCATTCTGACAGGTATGAGATAGTATCTCACTGTGGTTCCCAGAATAAGTCCCACTTGATCACATTGTATGATGTTTTTGATGCATTGCTGTATTCGGTTTGCTAATATTTTATTGTGGATTTTAGCATCTATGTTCATCAGGATATTGACCTACAATTTTCTTTCTTTGCAGTGTCTATCTAGGTTTAGAATGAGGATAATGCTGGCCTCATAAAATGAGTATTGGAGCTGTCCCTTCTCTTGAATTTATGAAATGATTTGAGAAGGAGACGTGTTAGTTCTTCTCAGAATGTTTGGTAAAATTCACCTGTGAAGCCATCTGGTACAGAGCATTTCTTCATTGGGAGTTTTTTTTTAATTTTATTTTTTATTGCTTTCATTTCATTAGGTGAAATCTATCTATTCGTATTCTCTAATTCTTCCTGATTTATTTTTTGAAAATTATATATTTGTAGGAATTTATTCATTTCATTCATGGTGTCCAATTGTTGGCATATAATTGTTCATTATACTTTCTTACAAACCTTTGTGTTTCTTTGGTGTCAGTTGTTATTTTTCCTCTTTCATTTCCGATTGTATTTATTTGGGTCCACTCTCTTTTTTCCTTAATGAATCTGGTTAAAGTTTTGTATATCTTGTTTATCTTTTCAAAGAACCAGCTCTTGGATTCATTGGCCTTTTGTATTGTTTTCTTAGACTCTATTTCATTTATTTCTTCTCTGATCTTTATTATTTCCTTCCTCCTACTCACTTTGGGCTTTTTTTCCCAAGTTCCTTTAAGCATGAACTTAGATTGTTGAGCTTTTTTTTTTGAAATAGGCCTGTAATGCTGTGAATTTCCCTCTTTTGATTGCTTTCCCAGTCACACAGATTTTGGATCGTTGTGTTCTCATTTTCATTTGTTTCGTTATCTTTTGATTTTGTCATTGATCATTGTTGACCCATTCATTGTTTAATAACATGATATTTAGCTTCCATGTCTTTGTGTGTTTCTCAGTGTTCTTGTGATTGATTTCTACTTTCATAGCGTTGTGGTCAGAGAAGATGCTTGATATGATTTCAATCATCTTATATTTATTGAGACTTGTTTTGTGTCCCAACATGTGGTCTATCCTAGAAAACATTCATATGCACTTGAAAAGTATGTATATTCTGCAGTTTGGGGTGAAATGCTCTGAAGATATCAATTAAATCCATTTGATGTAGTGTGTCATTTGAGGCTACTGTCTCCTTGTTAATTTTCTGCCTGGAAGATCTAACCACTGGGGTCATTGGGGTGTGAAAACCCCCAACTATGACTGTATTTTTGTCAATTTATCCTTTTATGTCCATCAAGGTTTATTTTACATATTTAGATGCTCCTATGTTGGGTGCATAAATGTTTCCTATGGTTATTTGATCTTGTTGGATTGTACCTTTGTAATCTTGTAATGCCCTCCTTTGTCTGTTACTATAGCCTTGGTTTTAAAGTCTATTTTGTCAGATATAAGTACTGCTACCCCAGCTTTATTTTTTCTTTCCATTTGCATCAAATATATTTCTCCAACTCTCTACTTTTAGTCTGTGCGTATCTTTTAATCTGAAATGGGTCTCTTGGAGGCAGCATATATATTGGTCTTGTCTTCTTATTCATTCAGCTATCCCAAGTCTTTTGGTTGGAACATTTAAGCCATTTACGTTTAAGGTGATTATTGATAGATGTGTATGTAGTGCGATTTTATTGTTACAGTTTTCCTCTATGTTTTCTTTCTTTCTTTCTTTCTTTCTTTCTTTCTTTCTTTCTTTCTTTCTTTCTTTCTTTCTTTCTTTCTTTCTCCTCCTCCCCCCCTCCTCCCCCTCCCCCTCCTCCTCCTTAAAGCAAGTCCTTTAACATTCATCGAAGCACTGGTTTGGTGTTCACAAACTCCTTTAGCTTTTCATTGGCTGGGAAGCTCCTCATTTCTCCTTTGATTTTAAATGATAGCCTCTCTGGGTAAAATAGCCTTGGTTGTAGGTCTTTGCTTTTTTTATCACCTTGAATACTTCACACCATTCCTTTCTGGCCTGAAATTTTTTTGTTGGGTAATCAGGTACCAATTAATTGGTGTTACCTTGGAGGTAATTACTTGCTTTTCTTTTGCAGCTTTTAGGAATATCTCCTTATCTTTAAGCCTTGTCATTTTATTTTGGTGTGTCTTGGTGTACGCCTCTTTGGGTCCAATTTGTTTGGGACTCTCTATGCTTCCTGTACTTGTGTGACTTTTTCCTTTACCAGATTAGGGAAGTTTTCAGTCATTGTTTCTTCAAATAGATTCTTGATCCCTTGCTCTCTTTCTTCTCCTTCTGGTATTCCCAAGAGGTGGATGTTGTCATCTTTCATGTTGTCCAAAATGTTTCTTAAGCTCTCCTCATTTTTTAAAATTCTTTTTACTTTTTGCTGCTCTTTGTTTTTTTTTAAACACTGATTTTCAAAAACACTGATTCTATCCTCTGCTTCATCTAAACTTCTATTTATTCCTTCCTATGCATTATTTATTTCAGATATTGCATTCTTTATTTCTCTGTGGTCCTTTTTTATGGTTCCTATACCTTGTTCCATGTTGATTATCCTTATAATCATTACTCTAAACTCTCTATCTGATAAATTGCTTGCCTCCATTTCATCTAGTTCTTCTGGAAAATTCTTTTATTTTTTCATTTGGGATCTGTTCCTTCATATTCCAAATTTGGCTGTTTTTTTTTGTATGTTTTGCCTTAGATGTTAAACTCATCAACTACTAAACTGACCAGCTGTTAACCTTATCAAACGGTAATCAGCATTCTGGCTTAAACATCTTGTGGTGGGGTGGAGTAATTCCTGGGGCAAGGCTCTTGCTTCTTCTCCTTAGGCAGATGCCACTTAGAGAGGAGTGCTTTGCCTGAGAAAGATGGCTTCTGCAGTATCGGGAATGACTCAGCCAAGGGATCCTGGTAGCTGTTCTTTCTGCTCTCTCCCCAAGTCACCAGTTCCAGATTCTGCTCAAGCACCTCTAATCCACTCTGCCCTCCCTCTGATGGAGCCCAGGGTAAGTGGCTGCAAACGCAACTTTGTGTGTTAGCCCTTTAAGAGGCTCTCTGCATTCTCTGCCATTTCTTGGTGGCAGACAGAAACCCTGCTGCTTTTCACAGCTGGATGTTATCTGGATTTCTTTCTGGCTCTGGTGCTGTAGGCCTGAGAGCCCTGTTTTGGGTTTACACCCCACACTTCTCAGGGGGAATCCCCCTGGATACTGAAATATCCTTCTGGCACTTGAGCTGCTGCCCATGGGAGCCCAACCAGCCTTCTTGCACCTCTTCCGCACTCCCTATCAGTCATGTTATGGTGAAGTTGTTTCGGCTGTCTGTCCATGCTTATAAGGCTTCTCTCCACCTAGTGTTCAGTAGGTTATTCTAGATTATTTCCCTACAATTAGTTTTAATTCCAGATTTGTCCTGTCAGAAGGTTAGTGTAACTTCCACTTACTCCTCTGCCATCTTGGATCCAGAACAGTGATCCTTGAAAAACAAGCAACAAATAAGGTAAAGTCATATGATTATCACAGTTTACTCCATGAAAGTTTTCAAGGTGGGGAACCAAGTTAAACCTGGCAAACTCCAGTTGAGAAGTTGAGGCTTATAGCCTAAAGAGGCCCAAGTGGCTACAGTTTGCAAGACACAGTACTAGAAAGAGAAAGCTAAGCAGAAAATTGCAGAGATTTTCGGAAGGTTCCCTCATCACAGTGCATATCAGCACACGTGTTCCCCCTTAAGGCTAGTGAAGAATGGCCCTGAAAGAACAGAAGTAACCTTGTTTGTTGCTGAAATAGAAAACCTCAGTATTCACAGGGAAGTGACTATAGTGCATCTTGTCCCAGTCATGAGGAATAGTTAGACTAGATTGACCACAGCTTGGTCCAACTTAACTAATCTTAAAAGCAAGACCTGAAAGACAACCAGTCTCCATTTTTTAAGAGCAACTCTACCAATGTTTTGCAACTCTTTTTACGGACTGATCCATAACTATATGGAGTCCAAGTGGCAGCAATTGCTCAAAATTCAATAAGACTGTTGGTCTTTTCCTGGTGAGAGTAAGCGCATTTTGAGGACTAGAACTCTAAAACTGTAAGGTCCATAATTGTTGGGATAGGAAATGTAAAGTCTCAAAGTGGATCATTGGAAGTGATGGTAAGTGGAACCTCTTTTGCCACCAAAGTTTCCCAGATCCATATGTCTGTCCCATTTGATAAACAGATTACAAAGGCCCCCAATTCAATGTGTGTACTGGAAGAATATGCTCCATCCTCATGGGGGATTGCCTCAAAGCTGGTGCCTGTGATCCTTCAGCAGACCAAACCAATGTTTTTCTAGGCTAGCAACTTCTGGATAGTGCAGGAGAAGACTAATGGATATTATAGTCATAAGTGCACTTTTACACCTCATTGATTATAAAGTGATTTCCCTGGTTGAATGCTCATCTTGTACAGGATCAGGTATTCTGTAAATTCCCAAGTAGTACTGCTGGTTGATGTCCTGAAGGCAGGAATGGCAAACACATAACCAGAATGGGAGTCTATGCCTATGATATAAACCATTGACCTTTCCAAGACAGAAGGGACCCTGTGTAGCCAACTTGCAACCAAGGCTGGTTGGTCTGTCAAGGACTAGTTTCATACTGAGGGCTCAGCATTGGTCTCGTTGGTGGGCATGTTGGACATGTGGAGGCAGCATTAGATAAATCTGCCTGTGCTGTTGGGATCACGCATACCCTTCATAGCCATTGTGTTTGTGTGTGCATCATGCCAACCCCAGGAATGAAGAGTCATTTAAGAGCTTGGTAATGTCATCTGGCCTCTGTTTACCTAGTTGTTTGGTGACTCTTCCACTATAGATATTTTCTGATGGTCCTTAATATGTGATGCAAAGTTCTCTATACTTTTCCCACTCCCATATGTCCATCTGTATACAGCTACCCCAAACATCCTTTGCTCTTATATTCCACCTATTCTCTTTCAGGCCCCAGACTACCAACCGCAACATTTGTAAATAAAATACTAAATAATTAAAAGGTAAATATTTACAATGAGAGTCTATATAGTTCTAGAGCCACTTCTCCTTACACACAAATGAATGACCAGGTATAGTGCACAATGCTCCACCCATTGGATCGATAATACCTTGCCATTGTCTTTCAAGGCCTTTACTGTGTGAAGTCATAGTGCAGCAAGGGTTCAGTTTTGGCCTGAACACATTTGATGAACTAACTCATGTTTAAACCAAGCTTAACAATTTCTTCCTCATCAGCTGGTCATCTGGGAAGCCTTACATAGCCATATATATGAGCTGAGGAAACAGAGCTAGAGTAACTATGGTTAATGACTAGGGGGTCTCAGATACCTGCTCAGGCAGCTTGCATGTGCTCTCTGGTCCCATTTGTACTTGATTCCAAATGTATTATTTTCATGTTTTGGTGTATTTCTGCTGAGCCTTACTGACTTTATACTTTGGTGGATCTTATAGGACCCAAATCATGCTGAGTAATTCTGGGTGCATGCCACTTAATTTCTCATGGTTAAGTCTACTGTGGCCAAAGAGTATTCCAGAAGCTGTTTTTCAAAAGCATATAATGCTCAAGGACCTAAATTTTTATTTTCTTCCTGGTGTTTTCCACAAACTTCACATATATCTTTTCTGCCACTGACTTTTCCAAAACTGTAGGATCTATGGAATAATATCACCTCAGCAGCAAGTTTCCTGATCCTCCTACAGAGCCCTTTTTTCCATAGGTCCCAAACAAAATTGACATGCTTTTATGTCAATTTTGGCATATGATAATGGCCAGAAATATTCTTAGGTGTGAAATAAATACATTCTCTCCAGAACCCAAAGATGCCTACCAGATACTATGCTCACTTTTGTAGTAAGTGATGAAAAATAGATAAATTTGCCTTTCACTTTGGAGGAAATATCTCAGTGCTTATGGCCATTGGACCTTTACTGAAGTGGCACTTCCTTGAATCTTCTGGAGTTTCATATTCCACTCACTGTAGCATGTATATTTTACCAAGTTGCTCATGTTCTAGCCAACTATTGCTCATTTTGTTCAATTTGCATGCCCAAATGATCAATGTGATGATTTGTGAGATGGTCCAGATCTCCTGAGATTATAACAGAAAGTGGGAGTGTTAATCTAGCACTGCAGCAAAACTCGAAATGTATACTGTTTGTTCTATGTGAATTCTGTTTTTGGTCCTCCTTTCTGGCTTTATGGGAGTCCATTTTCCTAATCAATCCGTACATTTGTATACTTGAATCCAAATTAATCTATTCTAGTAAAACCGTACATCTGACATGACATCTATGATTGGGATACTACTTGGTTGAACTTAAGATGTTCTGCAGTCATCCTTTAGGACGAAGTGATATAAGGTAGAACCACCTATGCATCCTTTATGAATTTTAAAATGGCACCAATCTCCATAATTCACTCCCAAAATGTTATAGTATTTTGATTTACTGTCTTGTCCAGGACTTTTGGGGGTTGTGTTAGAGAAATCCATTTGGCTGTTCTATAGATGACTTCTCATTTATTTTATCCCTGGAGACACCATGTCTATTAACCATCTCTAAAAGTTTCTACTAGTTAGATCCTCCTGGCTGCCAGTCTCCTTTTGTTACTCATTTAAAAGAATTATAACCCCCTGAATTCTTGCATTTATGGCACAACACCTGGCCTTTATTGTATTAGGGGATTTGTTATCAGCAAGCTAGCTTCTGTGATAGCTTCTACCATCAGCTCTGGCCCACAGAGGAAAGCTTTCGTTGAACATTTTATGATACTAGTGATGCTCACATCCACACATTTCTTAGAGTCTTGGAAAAGCCTGTTCTCTAGACCTTCTCAAGGAACATAATCCTCTTTGGGGTTTGTGGCCTCATATAACTGTTCCAGCAGACCCAAATTCCTGGGCCACTTAATCCCTTTCTCTATCTTGTGCCACAGCAATCCAACCTCACCCTGGGTGACTTTTTCCTGGACTTTGCTAGAAATCCTAGCAGCAAATTTATACCTTCTCTTGACTTTTCACCAGAGTGTTAAATCCAGTCTCCAAGTCAATAACCTCTTCCTGATCCAGTTTTATAGTCCAGCACCTTTGATTGAGCACCCACTGTATCTAGTTCCACATTTTCTCCCAAGGCATCTGTGTGCATGCCTGCTACCTGTCATAGATCCTTTGACCTATGTTCTATTTCCTCTCTCATTATGGCCAACATTTATCCAACTACAAGAGGTCAGGGAAGCTCCTGAGAGGGCATCTCTTTGTAGGGGAGAAAACTTTATATTATTTTTCCAAAATGGAGGTGTGCTGTTTTCAATAGGAAGAAGTGTAATGATTATATATATTCCAAAAGCAGTGGAGAGTCAAAATCTTTAGAGGTACCCACTGAGATATGTTTATACCATGTGACAACATTCAATTATTACTTATCTAGGACCATGACATTGGCATGAGAGCCCAGTATTGAATGAACATTGAACCACCTTTGAAGCTTAGCATGTCCACCTATTAAATACTGGTGTTGATTTATCTTTTTCTGAGTAGCTACCAATGCCACTCTTTCTCTCACACTTAGCTTTCATTTTTTTTGTTAATTTTTTTAGCTTTTTCATATCTACATTTAGGGTAGCAATGAACTTAGTAAAAAGTATTTAGTTCCATTATTTTTATATTTATTAATCCAATTTAAATGACCACTTTAAATGACAATTTAAATTAGTACAATTTAAATGACTGAATCCTTACTATTCACACAGCCCTCCACCAGACATATTTCCAGGTGGCCATACGTTCTAACAATTGAAATACTTCCTTTTTGCCAGGTGCTGTCTATGGTATTCTTGGAACTAATGATGGGATCTAGAGTGCCAACTGAGGAGTGAGTGAAACCTACTGCCTGCCTTCTCAGATTATTCCTGGTACCAACTGTGCCCATTGAGTTATCTGGAAATCAGATACTGAGACAAAATTTTTTCTGGAAGGTAATATCTATTACAGAAAAAGGGAGTAAGGAAGGGGCAATAAGTCTCCTGTGCAGAACTAAGAATGTCTCTGTCAGCCAGGTAGGGTATAGGTCTTTGCTTAGCTTTATTTTTTTTTAAATTATTTTATTGTTGTTCAATTACAGTTGTCTGCGTTTACCCTCCCCCCCACCCCACCCAAGGCAACCCCACCTCCCTCCCTTGCTTCCCCCCTCCCCCTTGGTTTTGTCCATATGTCCTTTATAGCAGTTCCTGATTACCCTTGTGCCCCCTCTCCCCTTCCCTCTACCCTCTGGTTACTGCCAGAATGTTCTAAGCATCAATGTCTCTGGTTCTATTTTGTTTCTATGGTTGTATTTTGCTTGCTTACCTCACAAGCGTCTTGGCTGTGAGCTGATCTGGCCTCAGTGCCTTCGTTCCTGAGTCCTCATACAAAACTTTTTAACATTTCATAAAGTAGAGGCTGCATGATGATGTACTCCTTGAACTTGACCTTATCTGAGAAGCACTTTATCTGCCCTTCCATTCTAAATGAAAGTTTTGCTGGATAGATTATTCTTGGTTGTAGGCCCTTGCTTTTCATGATTTGAAATATTTCTCTCCAGCCCCTTCTTGCTTGGAAGGTCTCCTTTG
>PVJI01034413.1:0-10499 GCA_004026765.1 Micronycteris hirsuta | reverse complement strand
AATATAACTAAGCCACGAAGAGATAGCCAACCTATCAGATGCACAGTTCAAAACACTGGTAATTCAGGACGCTCACAGGATTGGTTGGATTTGGTCGCAAATCAGATGAAAAAATGAAGGATACGCTAAATGAAATGAGGGGAAATGTGCAGGGAACCAATAGTAATGGGAAGGAAACTGGGACTCAAATCAACAGTGTGGACCAGAAGGAAGAAAGAAACATTCAACCAGAAAAGAATTGAAGAAACAAGAATTCAAAATAACTGAGGAGAGGCTTGGGAACCTCCAGGACATCTTTAAAAGTTCCAACATCTGAGTCATAGGACTGCCAGAAGGAGAAGAGGAAGAACAAGGGATTGAAAACTTATTTGAACAAATAATGAAGGAGAACTTCCCCAAGCTGGTGAAGGAAATAGACTTTCAGGAAGTCCAGGAAGCTCAGAGAGCCCCAAAGAAGTTGGACTCAAAGAGGAACACACCAAGGCACAGCATAATTACATTACCCAAGATTAAAAATAAGGAGAGAATCTAAGAAGCAACAAGAGAAAAGGAGACAATCACCTATAAAGGAATTCCCATAAGACTGTCAGCTGATTTCTCAAAAGAGACCTTACAGGCAAGAAGGGGCTGGAGAGAAGTATACCAAGTCATGAAATGCAACGACCTACATCCAAGAATACTCTATCCAGCAAAACTCTCATTTAGAATGGAAGGGCAGATAAAGTGCTTCTCAGATAAGGTCAAGTTCAAGGAGTTCATCATCACCCAGCCTTTATTATATGAAATGTTAAAGGGATTTATATAAGGCATTGAGGGATATCAACAGGGGAGTGGGAGGGGGAGAGAGGAGGAAAAAGTACATAGAATAAGTAGCATAAATGGTAGGCAGAAAACAGACAAGGGGAGGTTAAAAATAGTACAAGAAATGTAGAAGCCAAAGAACTTATGTGTATGACCCATGGACAAAAACTAAAGGGCAGGGAATGGAGGGGGATGTGGGGCGGAGGGGAATAAAGGGGGGAAATGGGACAACTGTAATAGCATAATCAATAAAATATATATTTTTTAAAAAAAGCACTGACAAGAATAAGCAAACCAACCAACCAAAACCCCACCACATGGCATTGGAGCGTCTGCCGTGGCTCCTGCTTGCGACCAGCAGATTCGAACAGCCCGCGACGAGCCGGGCAGCTCCCTGGGCAGTGAGCGCTGGGCCTGCGCGGAAGGGCCGCCCCGTCCCCAGGCTCACCTCATCTCAGGGAGGAAGGTCTTCTTGTAGGCGTTCTCGATGTCCTGCAGGTAAGCAGAGGTGATCTTCATCTCGTGCGGCTACACAAAGAGGAAGAAAGGGGTGAGCTATTCAGCCCGCCTCTTACCTGCGTGTGTGCAAAGTGGGAAAACAAGCACGGACGGTGTGTCCTCAGGACAACTCAGAACAACGCCTGCTGGGCGCTGTCGGGACCTGGGGGGGTCGGAAGGGGCCTCGGGACCACTCAGGATTTCTCTCAATTTTGCCCCAGCGTCAAAGAGCAGGTCCTCCTCCCCCGAGAAAAAATGTGCTGGAGAAGCGACATCCACCAACAGGAAGCAGTCACAGGGCCAGGGGTCCTCGTTAGTGACTCCCCGAGTCCCCGTCATGCCGCAGAGCAGTGCCACCTGACCCAGTCCCAGCCAAGGCCACAGCAGTAACCGGACGTGTGTGGAGGTTCCAGGGTCGGGGGAGCAGGGAGGGGAGCGGGGTGGGGGAGGGCACTCAGAGTCAGATGGGGGGGCGTGTCAGAGGTTGGTTTCAGTTCATGGGAGAACAAGAAGCACGAAACCCTCATCAGAGGGCAAATGGCGGCGGCCAAGGGCAGTCCTACAGGATCGGCCTGTCCTACAGGACGGGCCAGGGGACACAGGCACAAGGGACACAGGGCCCTCGGGAGAACAGGACTGGCGCAGGTGACCCCCGTGGGCACCACCCTCATCTCCAGCCACCCACTGTGGACGCGGCTGTGAAGTGCCGGCCCACGTGCAGGACGAGGCGGTCCCGGGCAGGGGCGGGACTCGGGGACAGGCCGACTCACGTCCCCTTTCTTCTGGATTCGACTCTGGATCTCCGGAACGGGCACATCGACGTAGACCACCACGTGGGGAGGCAGGAACTGGCAGATGGTCACCTTCTTCACCTCGTTGTAGTGGTCCACACCTGCCCACGTGAGAGAGGCCGCCTGTCACCGACCAGCCCACCCCAGTTCTCACCGCCTGCTCCTCTTCCACACCCAAAGGCACGGGCACACGCAGTTCTCGGAGCCAGGCGCCTGGCGCGGGGGTTGCGGTGGGGTTGGCGCAGCTGCACACGTGCCCCGTGGTGGCTTGGCGGGTGCCCCAGGCACATGCATCGCACACAGGGCCTGCCACCTGTCCCTGTGGCCACAGACCCAGAAGTGCCAGGCCCGGAGGGGTCACGTCGCCTTCTCTGGGCAGGAGAAAGGGGAGCAATGGGCTTTCGACCTGCCTTTAAGGGCCTTAAGAGTTGTAAGTGTGCCTTGGACACACTTAAGGGTCCCTCTGTACTTCCTGGGCAAGGGGGCGGGGCCTGCAAGGTCCCTGGAACGGGAATGTGTCACGGGCCTCCTGTTCACTGTTTCTTTCCTCATTGTAAGGACAGACGTTCCCCAGGACACCGAGTACCTCATCTGTCAAAGAACCCAACTGCAGTTACGTCAAGCCACCTCTCCCAACTTCAGCGAGTTTGAGTACCTCCTCCAGCTACACAGAACGGCCGCTTCTGTCATGACTACAGAGAGCGCACCGCGCAGACGGCCCCAGGAAGGCCCTCGGCGCTCGGGACACGCCCGATGCTGCAGACAAGGCCACGCCCGGCGTCCTGGGCACAGAGACCCTGAGAGTGCACTCTGGGGCCCTGGGACAAGGCTGCCGCCCTCGCCCACAGAGGAGCACGGCCAAGAAAGCAGGGTCTACAGAGTGTCACATGGAGGAAACTTCCAGAAGTGACAAACTTGGGTGATCACACTAAGATCCACGGGAAGGGAACTGTCTTGGCACCTGCGCACCGCTTAGTGGGCGCTCACAGAACGCCGTGTGCTGGCAGCGGGACTCACACTGCCTCCGGATGAACCCCTGCTTGTGCATGGCCTCCAGGAACACGAAGTCGCTGTAGACGGAGCGCTCCAGCACGACCCCCTGCCCTGCGCGGGAGGGACAGACAGACGGAAGTCAGACCGGACACTGAGCACTGGGAGCAGCCCCTCAGCTGAGGAAGGGAGGTGCCCAGGCATCCGCACTCCCACGGCCTGGGATGGACCCAGGTGCACTTCTGCTGGGACCGCTCTCACCGCAGCGCCGCTTCTCTGGCTTGGGCAAGAGCGTACCCTGCTCCCTCCCGTCAGCGGCAGCCCTGGCGTCTGGCTCACAGGAAGAGGGTTTCCATTCCCAACCCCAGGTTTCCTGCCCCAGAGCCCACCGCATCCCGGCGTCCACCCCAGCCGCTCACAGCTGAGGCTCCCCCTTGGCTCCCCCACCCCATCCCCACAATGCCGCAGCTTTCTCCCCACCCAGCGCCGTCTGAGGGCGTGGGGCTGGCTTCCGGTGCCCTCAGACCTGGGGGACAGCCCTGTCTCCCCATGCCCCCGGCCTGTCCTGGCGGCTGCGACTCCATTCCCTCCCAGTCCCCTGGAAGCTTTCTTCCCTCTGCTGTGCGGACATGTGCGCCCCAGGAACCCGGTGCCACCTGTGAGTCTCCCTGCAGGACCCAAAGCGGAGTGACACAGAGTCATTTCACTCTGAGCAGCAATCGCGTGGGTCCTGGGAATTGCGGCCTCACGGGGAGAGCGCACGTGCCCAGCGGACACCCCAAGGAGAAGCTCAGTGGTGGGGACCTGAAGCGGCCACGCTCCGGAACAGGGCTCAGGTGCAGACCCCACCCGCCCGCCACCTGACCTGCAAACCACACCTGTGCTCAGCAGGTGCTCCAAGGCGTCCGCATACTGCAGGAGGCGGTTGGCGTAGAGCCAGGACTGCAGGCGGTAACTGTTGCCGTCGTTACTTCTGGGATTGTCGTAAAACTTCTCCAAGCTGCAGTTGCCACTGAGCTCCACGTCCAGGGGCCGGCCGTCCCCCGTCGTGCTGTCCACGTAGTGCACGCCCGCCTCAGGGAAGTGCTTCATGCCTGCGGGCGGCGGGCGGTGAGAGATGCAGCCCCACCCAACCCCACAGCCGCCCGCACTGCCGGACACCGAGCCCCTGGGAACGCCAGCATGGGGCTGGCCGGGGAGGGCGTGGGGACAGTGACCCACGGCCTGTGTCCACGGGGTTCCAGGGAGCATGAAGACACTGACAACACATCTAAAACACGGAGACAAGCGTGTCCGCTCGTGAGCTGCACCACAGCGAGCCCCCGGCACCCGGGCTCCTCCCACCGCTGCGGGAGCCCCGCGCACAGGCGGGTGAGTGCTGGCCCGGGACCCCAGGGAGGCACAAACACCGCCCCGGTGCCGGACGCGAGCCGGCACAGGCTCCGCTCCGAGCAGCCGTGTGACATCAGCTCCACACTGAGTTCACCCACCCGTGGTGCCGGCACCAACGCCCGTGTCCGCGGTGGGCCCACGGCTCAGGGCCCGTGCTCCGCGTCCACTGCCAAGCCGACCACAGCTCCCATCAAATCGAGGGCGGCGAGGACTTTTTAACTCTCCAAGAGTAAGCGATCAGTAACAGCTTTCTGACACGTTTTTAAAACGTAAAATACCGCCCGGCTGGTGTAGCTCAGTGGATTGAGCGCGCGCTGGGAACCAAAAAGTCCCAGTTCGATTCCCCGTCAGGGCACATGCCTGGGTTGTGGGCCAGGTCCCCAGTGAGGGCATGTGAGAGGCAATCATACATTGCTGTTTCTCTCCCTCTCTGTCTCCCTCCCTTTTCCCCTCTCTAAAAATAAATAAAATCTTAAAAAAAAAAAAAAAAAACGTAAAATACCTACCTCAGCCCCACTCTACCCAGTCAACATTAAAGTGCACTCAAGCTCACAGAAGCGCCACCGCGCCGCGCGACACAGGTGCGTACCTAGCTTCTCTGCTATTGCCTTTGCGATCTTGCTTTTCCCAGCGCATATGTTGCCGTCGACCGTTATCACTTTGCTGGATTCCGTCAGCTTTTTGGTGGTTTTCTCGCCGAGCACGAACGCCAGTGGGCCGTACCGCCGTGGGCGCTGCACGAGTGTGCGGGTTCCTGCCTGAGACACGACAGCACAGCGTGGGCGTGCTGGCCACCACGGCCGCCACAGGCGCCAGCAGCCGCCAGGCCTGCAGGTGTGTTCCCTATTGACTCAATCACAGGTCTCCCGGCCCACCCCCAAGGTGAGCTCACAGGGATGGGAGGGTCACTGCTGCGTCCTTGGGGCCTGAACAGACGACCCCACTCCCCCAGCTCCTCAAGCACTCACAGCACCCTGCCGCCCCAGCCTCACGTCCCCCTGGGCATGTCACCTCCTGACCCCCTGCGGACCCCCACATGTCCCCACCTCTCACCGACAGTGCCTCCCTCCGTCTCCAACATCCCCAATCTCCTTGCACTACAGCCACAACCGTCCTTAAAGGCAAGGGTTGAGAAAAATCCAGCACAGAGCCGCACAGCTCAACACCAAACAGGGTAGGAAGGCACGGCTTCCTTCTCAAGTGTCAGGAACAGACGACAGCCCCACGGACCCTGTGCAACCTCACCACAGACAGCAGACGAGTGACTCAAAAGGCACACACACTTCCTCACGTGTCACACACACACTTCCTCACGCGTCACACTGAGAAATGCTTTGCTTTCGAACGATGGTGTGCAGCGAGGAGGCAAGACAAAGCCTCTGAAACTGCTGGTGGTGTGTGGCCACCACCCTGGGCCGGGGCTCGGGGACCGGACGGCCACCCTAAGGGAACAGGCACGGCGGGTCTGTGCGAAGACTGAGCCACCGAGAGGCTTGGTGAAATCCAGTGTCCAGTTGCAGTATCAGAAATATAAATAAAAACCCTCACGTCCAACCACAGAGAAGTAGTTAAAAACTTAAGGTAAATCCATATGATGGAATACCAAGTACTGACAAGAATGAGACCTTTTTAATGAAATAAAAAGAATATAAGAAAATATAAAATACTAACAAGATTTCTTTTTCAATCCTGAGTTGCTTGTTTTACTGTATTGTTTACTGAAGAGTGAAAAAACCTGGTTACAAAAACAAATGCAAAGAAAACGACGGAATTAAAACACAGGCAAAAGATAGGAAGGGATGGCGCAAGAAAAAGATGCAGAACAAGCCCAGGAATGGCCGCCCCCGTCGTCAGTGACTAGGGAACGCCAGTGAAAGCCAAACACTTAGCTCCTCAGCCCCGGGAACGGCCACCAGGCCAGTCATGGCCAACGGCCCCTGCGGCGAGAACATGGCGCGACCGGCGTGCCAGTCACCGCATGGCACGAAGGGACGGTCGCCCTGGAAGGTGGCTCCGCAGTTTCTTATAAAACCAAACGTGGTCTTACCACACGATCCAGCACTTCCCACAAAGAAGCCCGCACACACATGACTGCAGCAGCGTCACTCACAGTCACGGAGGACTGAATGCAGCCATGTCCTTCAGCAGGGAACAGGTCAACTGCGACAGTGTACGGGGAACTGTTACACGGCAATGAAAAGGCCGTCCAGCCACGAAAACACAGGAGTGTATCTTAAACACGTCTCCACGTAATGAGAGACAGTAACGAAAAAGTAACATATTGTAGGATTCCAATCACATGACGTTCTAGCAAAGGCAAAGCTAGAGAGATGGCAGAGACCGGGGTCGCCGGGATTATGGGAGATGAAGAGCTGAAGCGCGGGGACCGCTTAGGGCAGAGAGACTTCTCTGCGGGACACCATGCACTTGTCCAAGCCACACTACGGCACCAACCGTGAACCTCAGTGGGTGCAAATTAAAAACAAAAACAAAAACCTTTTAGGAAGTGACATCCCAGAACGGAATGGAGAACGTGGCAAAACCAACTGGGCCCCAAGCGCACCAGACCACGTCACTGTGGGCGCGGGGAGAGGCCTGGGCCCGGGAAAGAGCGGAGTCTGCAGGACTGAAGGGACACGGAACCACAGTCTCAGACGCAGACGCTTCCCGCAGGGGCAGAGGCCAGCAGCTCCGATACCGCGCTGTGCGCGCCCGGGACTTAAGCAATTAAGCGAACGGACAAGGGGTGCGAGCCAGGTTCTGCGCGGCCCGCACCGGCCGGCGAGCGGGGTCTGCGGGCCGGCCTCCCACACCGGGACAGCCCGGCGGCCGGCTCGCCCGTGCCCTGGGCTCTGCGTGGAGCCGAGATTAAGAGGCCGGGAGAAGCTTGCGGCGCCCTGAGGTCTGCTCGGGACTCGGGACCCGGGGCAGGGGCGTCCCCCCAGACCGTGACCCTGGAGCCGCCGCCCCGAGGGCCGGCGACCCGGGACGGGGCGGCGGCGCGAGGACAGGCCGGGCCCCGCCCGCCGCCTCACCAAGCGTTGGGCCCCCGCCGCGAGGCCCCGCGCGGACGCGGGCGTCAGTCTCAGCAGCCTCAAGGCCATAGCTCCGCCGCGGCCACCGGCTCAAGGACCCGAGGGGACGCGGTCGCGCCGGGGGCCTCTCTCGCGGCCGGCGCGCGGCAGTGACGTCACGGCCGGGGTGCCCGCTCGGCGCCTGTCGGGGACTTCGCGCGGGGCGCAGGCGCGGAGAGCGGGCGGGGGCTCCTGGCTGCAGTGGCTGCGCCGGTCTCCCTTCGCCTCCGGCCACTCCGCACACCGCCCCCCGCGAGCCGCCAGAGCGCCCGGCGTCGCCCCCGCCACAGTGTCGGTAGCGCGAAGACCGGCGCGGCTGGGCCGGGGGGCCGGGGCTGGGCCCGGGGTGAAAGGAGGGCGGAGCCGGGTGCTCGGCCGCAGGGGAGGAGGAGCGAGGGACCGACCCGAGGCCCAGTCCCTGAGGTTTCTCTGACGTCAGAAGTCCTGCTTGTCCAAAATAGGGGTGGGTGCCCCCTGACTTCCGATGGGGTTACAGCGCGATCGTGTCAAAAATGCATTTAACCCACCCAGTCTGCCGGGCGCGAGGGCCTCGCCTGAGGCGCGCTCGGAGCGCAGTGCACCAGCCCCGGCGGCTCAGCCTCCTGCTCAGCCGGATCGCAGTGTCCCAAACACCGGCCACGGCGCGTGCCTGGCCCGGGAAAGATCCGAATTCCAAGCCCAGCTCTGCTGAGTGCGCGGCTCCTGCACGGCAGGGAGGGCGGGGGGTGCACGGACTCCTGGCTCCCAGGCCGGAAGGGTCTTTGGGGTGCTGCAACTGGGGAGTGCCTTGGTGGTGACGGGCTTACCCGTGGTCAACGAACAGGGATGCGACTTGTTCTTAGACCTGTAAAGACCGTTATCTCCAAAGTCGTCTGCAGATTCGATTCAATCTCAATAAAATCCAACTCATTTTTCTTTCATTGAAATTGACGAGCCGATTCTAAAATGCATGCATACCCCACCTTTGCTTGGGGAGGGCTGAAATAAGGTGATGGTGAGGAGAAAGAACAGTGAGGAGGACTTACTACCAGACACCAAGATACACAAAAAAGCTGTAGGGATGACAGGGACGTGGCATTGCCGCGCGGGCGCAGACAACGGGGCGGAATATGCCGGGAGGTCACTGGCTATGAAAAGAGGGCCACTGCAGAGGGAAAGCTTGGTATTTCAGTGATTGGTGGGCGCTGGTCAACTTGATGTCCATAAAGACAAGAATGAATTTTAACCGGGATTTTGTACCAAAAAAAAAAAATCGATTGTAAATCTACACATGGAAGGTAAAACAGTAAAACTTCTAGAATGAAACAGGAGATTTTCACAACCTTGGTTTAGGCAATCATTTCTTAAATGGAGAGTAAAAAACTAAAAGGGGGAAAGCAGGCAGATTGGATATCAAAACAAAGAACTTCTCAAAAGACACCATCAAGAGAATGAAAAGGCAAGCCCAGAAACTGGGACTTTTTTTTACCATGAATAGGGCCAACAGAGGGCACATGTCCAGAATATATCAGAACTCCTGCGTGTTAAAGAGGAAAAAGAGTGACTCAATATAAAAATAGGAAAAAGACTTCATTGAACCGGCACATCAGGGCATGGCCCAAAGAATGAACCACTCAATGTTACGAAGGTGTGATTTAAGTCTGGAGCCACCGCTGCAGGGCGGAGACTGGCCCGCCGCTGCGGGGAACGGCTTTGTAATTCACGTGCACAAGTCTGCTCCCCACTCACTGACTTCAGATGAAGGGGTCCGTCCCCCCCCCACCCAGTCCGCGGGACTCAGGGCAAGTGGCCCGTGCCTGGTGCCCGGGGAGAGGATCGATTAATCCAAGCCTCTGAGGTAAGCGTGGTCTCCACATCCATTTGCCCCTAATAGATCTGCAGGAACGCAGATCTGTTCAATTCATTTTTCCTTCAGGCTGGTACTTTTTAGTGTCCAGTTTGAGAACCGTGTGCCTTCTCCAGTGTCACAAAGGTGTCCCCTGTCCTGTCTCAGCGGCCGCCCGCACTTCCCTCCCGGCACCACCTCCCGTGCATCCCTCAGCCCCGAGTGCCTTTCTGTTGCGCCGGACGTGTCACTGATTTTAGCCCGAATGCCTCCACTTCTGAGACACTCGGTTTGCCCACAGTGCTGGTCGGGGGGGGGGGAGGGCACAGCAGCGTCAGTTCACAGCTGGCACCAGGGGCCGTCTTGGGTCACGTTGCCACCAGGCACTGTCCACCCTACCCACCCTAGAAATCCCAGCACAAAGGGTCAGAGCTACAGCTTCTGGCCACTGACGCATCGTCCCTGCTTCCTGCACCCGAAGCTGCAGCCCTGGCCCCAGGACCGCCGCCCGGGTGGGGAAGGCAAGATGAAGCCTGCTCTTCCCTGGCTCCTCCCCCCAGACCCCCAGCGGAGGAGGGTCTGTCTAGCGGGCGCCCCCCCCCCCCCCCCCCCCCCCCCCCCCCCCCCCCCCCCCCCCCCCCCCCCCCCCCGGCCGGCCGCCCTCAGTGAGCGCGCTCTCGGAAAGGCACGTAAGTCAGCCCTTAGCACCTGCCCTTATCTGCCAGGTGTTTTCATCTGCCTGTTCCAGTTCTCCATCGAAGCTCTGCGCTGGGGATGACGGGACATCTCCATTTGACGCGGTGTCCCCGTGCCCGTGGTTGGACACCGTGGGCTGTGGAGCACGTGCTCTCTTTGAATGGCCATAACTGTGGTCTAGATCGGCACAGCATCTTCTTCCCAGTCCTTTTGTGGCATTTTGAGCATTTCCCTCTATCAGCGGGTACACCCAGGCTGGCTCGAAGTAGGTGGCAGGACCCATCCGTAGCCTCCAGGGTGGCCTGCAGTGGTCCGACATGGTCTCCGGGTGGGCCCGGCCCCAGAGAAACTGCCCTGAGCCGTGTGCGCCCTCACTCGCTCTCTGGAGGACAGAACAGCCTGGTTGGCATGCGGTGCCTCGGGGAGCAAGAG
>PVJI01034412.1:0-10480 GCA_004026765.1 Micronycteris hirsuta | reverse complement strand
GAAGGCTGAAGATGGAGTCGCGCCGGGCGCTTACAGACTAGGGTTTTTATAGGGAAATAGGCGCACGCGCGGGAAGGGTAGGGGTATGTAACGGTTAAAAAATTTTAAAGCTAAACAGTCCATAATTAGCACACAGCAGGAATTCTACTCCTCCTCCAAGGGGAGGTGGGTACGCCCTATCTTCTCGGGGCAGAAGTGTTAAGGGGGAGGGGCCGTTGCCCTAGTTACGGCTCCTGGTTCTTGCTGGCCCGAGTCTGGTGGCCTGCTGTTGACCCTTATCAAACTTGCGGGTCTTAACAGGTGCCAGGACGGAGGACGCGGGGCCAAGAGGGACTCCGCGTGCCGCAGGAGATCGCAGAGTTGCAACACCGGGTGGAGGCGACGCAGAGCGCAGGCGCAGGACTGCCAGGGCAGCAGTGCAGTGCGCAGGCGCAACGTCAGGGGTGTGGGGTGGAGGGAGAAGGGAGTTAGGGATGAGTTTTGAGACTGGTGTTGCCGCAAGGCTTTCTCAAGTTAAAACGTCTTCCTGTTACTATTCTTAAGTTATGCTGTTGTCCCTCTTTAGGTTGTGCGAGGAGGCACAGTGTGTCTACCAACGCCTCCATCTTGGCTGGAAGTGAAATACCATCTTGTTGTCCACCAATCCATGCATTCATTGGTTGCTCCTTGCGTGTGCCCTGACCAGGGATCAAACCTGCAACCTTGGTTGTTGGGATGAAGCTGTAACCAACTGAGCTACCTGACCAGGGCCAAGATAAATCAGGCTTAATAGATGTAGAAAAGAGTTGCCAATATGAAAATATCCAAAAAAATGAATTAACATGCAGCACTTGACAGCAAATGTCTGTATGAATAAACATCCAAACTGAAGTTTGGATGTCTCTCAAATGGCAATCTGACAAGGAGACTTCAAATGTGATAAAATATAGAACAAGGTAGTTCTAACTGTAAATTTTATCACAAGGAGCATATCGGACAAATGAGTGAGACTGTGAATGATCTGGCCTTCCAAATAATTTACTGCTCAGCATTCTGTTTCTTTGACACACCTGTGTCAACCACCCTTTTATTTATTCAAAGCGCTTTTCAAATAATAAAGATGCTCATGTCTTGTCTACAAGTAAAAACTGAACAAGCGCAACCAAAAAATAAAACTGTTAATCTCATTAATTAATCAAATAATTGTTTCTTAATTTTCTGATTTCCTTCTGCCCTTACATTTATTATTCCTGTGATTTTGTGTTCCTTTGTGACCTAGTTTTTTCTTAAGTTCTTTAACTTTTGAAGAAAATCACTATGTTTACCAATCTTACCAATGTAGGCATTTAGTGCTACAGGTTTTTCTCCATGTCCTGTTTACACCACATCATGACCTAAACCGTAAATCTCCAACTGGCGGGCTCTCCGTGTCTCTCGCAGCACTTAGTGTGCTCACAATGAACATGCGTTGAGCATTTTTGTGTTAGTAAATCAAAGAATGAAATGTTTTGACCACATTCTTTAGCCTATAATCAAGCAAAATAGAAAAGTGACTGCAGGTGGCAACACAACTGGAAGCACCTTAAGAGCCCCTCCTCACCGTGGTACTGTTGGGCTTTGTTGATTTGCTGAACCACTTCCAAATGCAAGTTCTTTGAGTAGATCTAGAATCCACTGATCCTTCTTTTTCCCATATATCTGCCCCACCCCTGCCCTATCCATTTTCAGTTCTCACCCTGCCCTAAGAGTGTGTATAGTCCAAGAGTTCAACCACTTTCTTACTAATGCTCTAAATTTATATCCCCTACTCTCCTTTTAAATGTTTTGGAGGTAAAGATTTTTGGTTTTATGTTATAAATGATTTCAAACTTACAAAAAAATACAAAGAACAAAATAATGAACACAAACGTGTCTACTACCCAAATTTAATAGAAGATGCCAATTAAAAAACTTTATTATTCCAGTAAGTAGTATTACTAACCACCCAGTTGCTTATGCCAAAACCCAGGTACTAAATTTTAATCCTTTCTCCTGATTTCTGTCTGGTCAATGCAGATCATGTTATCATAATTTTACTTCCTAAATGTCTCTCACATGTGCCCAGATCCTCTTCATCCCCATTGCCACTACTGAGGCCCAGGGCTCCATCATCTCTCACGTGGTTTATTTCAAAGCCCTTCCCACCACAACTCCTTCATTCAACCACGCTTCCCTTCAGACAGTGAGCTCTGAGAGGCAGGGCTATGCTTATTCTTGATCTGCCATTTAATCTCCAGCTCCAGGACTTAGCAGGAACTCAGTAAATATTTTCAAATGAATTAATGAATGCCATTTTATGTACTATATAATTTACTTCTTCATCAACATGATATATTTGTTTTAATCGTTTCTGTTGCAGAATGAACATGGAGAAACATAATTCATCTTTGGTGGTAGAATCATCTTACCCAGACTTGGTCATCAATGTAGGAAAAGTAACTTTGGGTGAAGAGAACAGAAAAAAGCTGCAGAAAACTCAGAGAGACCAAGAGAAGGAGAAAGTCTCACAGGCTGCATGTGCTTTACTAAATTCAGGAGGGGGAGTGATTCTGATGGAAATGGCAAACGATGATGAGCAACTTGTGGAGATGGGACTGGATTTAGAAAAGTCTTTGAGAACGCTTATTCAGTCTACAAATTTGCAGGCTTTCTTTGACACCAACCAAGAAGGGAGGCGTTTTTACCTTTTTGTTAAATCTTGGAGACCTGACCCTTCCTCTGAAGACGATTCCATCAAGCCCCGCATTTGCAGCCTGGGTTCTTCATTGTACTGTAGATCTGCCACCTCAGTGCTTCTCATGAAACCAGGAGAGGCATTTGAGTTCCTAAAAATCAAGAGAAGAAATGCAAAACTTTTGGAGAATGAACCTCCTAACAAAATTCTCAGGGAGTCAAAGCAAAACTTCTATAACTTGAATCCTGCTGACCAAACCTTCCAAAGACACCAGCTTCAACGTGGTGAAATCCTGCCTTTTCCTGAGTCTCACTACGTAGAATTTAAACAGTTCTCTACAAAACACATCCAACAATACATTAAAAATATAATTCCAGAGTACATCCCTGCATTTGCAAACACTAGAGGTGGCTATCTTTTCATTGGAGTGGATGATAAGAGCAAGAAAGTTTTGGGATGTGCTAAAGAAAATGTTGACTGTAACTCCTTGAGAAAGACCATAGAGGATGCAATAAACAAATTGCCTTGTGTTCATTTTTGCCAATCCCAGCGCCAGATAACTTTCACACTCAAATTCTTGGATGTGTTAGAGGAAGGACAGTTATATGGCTACGTTTGTGCCATCAGCGTGCAGCCGTTCTGTTGTGCAGTGTTCTCGGAAGCTCCCAAATCATGGATGGTGAAAGACGAGCAAGTCTGCAGACTGACATCTAAGGAATGGGTAGACATGGTGACAGACACAGATCCAGGTAAGAGGGGAAGTATCTCCCTCCTGTCCTTTTTCTACCTCTAGCACCTCCAAATCAGACTGGTTTTTCTTTGTTTCCTGTGACTTTGAACTTCTCACACCCACTAAATTCTGTGTTTTTTGAATCTCCAAGAATCCTGCTTTCCATACACAATAAAATTTTGTGGGGTAATTAGAAGTCTAAATCAATGTCTTATAATGGGTCATTTTTTTTCACATCAGAAAATGAAAAGAAAAATTGGGGGGAATGATTGCTTTGTAGTAGCTCTTACTGCTTCAGGAGTCATTTATTAAAATTTTGCCCAAGCCAAGGAGCTCAGTTGGTTAGAGTGTTGTCCAAGCATGCCAGGGTTGTAGGTTCAATCCCTGCTCACAGTACATATAAGAATCAACCAATGAATGCATAAATAAGTGAAACAACAAATCTCTAAACATCAATAAATAAAATTTTACAATAAAATTTCTGAAATTTTAGGAGCCAGTTGTTAAACATGGTCCTTATTAAAAATTGTTATATAAAACTACAATTATATTAAAAACAAGTATAATAAACACAACCCCACTACTGCCTAATCATTTACTACATTTTAATACTATCTTTGCTTGTGAGGTTATTTACATCTATTGTATCTGTCTGGGAGAAATACTATAAAATGCTGTGCTACTGTGCATTTCTTCCCAACTCTGCACTTAGTGACATCACATTGGTAGCTTGGAATTGTCCATGGTGGGAATATTTGCACCACAGAAATAAACTACATGTACATACGTGTTTACTAAAAGAATGTGCTACGTACCAAAAAAGAAATTGAAACAAAATGCCATCTAGACAGACAGAGTGAAGAATTATATTGAATGAGAAGCACATTCAAACTTCCAAATAATGTCTCTTCATGGCTGGGTTTTGGCAACCTCCAGGTGCAGTAAACGCACTTGTCTCCACAAGGTGAAGGGGCATTGTCTTGCCTTCATCTCTCAAGTCACGCTACCCGGACAGTCATAAACTGCACCTCCTGCTAAGGCCTCTTTCAGTCGGGAAGAGATGAACTAACGTGTCAGGATAACATGTTTTCTTTCTTTCTTAAGATCTGGTATGCTTGTCCGAAGACTTTGAATCTCAGCTGAGTCTGTCTAGCGGACCTCCTCTCAACAGACCAGTGTACTCCAAGAAAGGCCTGGAACATAAGGAAGATCTCCAGCAACGTTTATTTCCAGGTAGCCATTATGGTTTGCCTACTTGACACCGGCCAGTTTCTATGCTGGGATAAGGGGAGGTAAATGGTGATGCTTGTTTTTTTTTAAATCCAGAAAGTAATCCTTACTGGTGTGCTTCAGTGGGTTGGGCATTGTCCTGTGAATTGAAAAGTGGCCAGTTTTATTCCCAGTCAGGGCACATGCGTGGATTGAGGGGCAGGTCCCTGGTTGGGGGTGTGCTAGAGGCAACCAATCGATGTTTCTCTCACACACTGATGTTTCTCCCCCTCTATTTCTCCCTCCCTTCCCCTCTCTCTAAAAATAAATAAAATATTTTTAAAAATCCTGGCCCTGGCTGGTGTGGCTCACTGGCCTGCGAACCAAAGAGATGCCAGTTCGATTCCCAGTCAGGGCACATGCCTGGGTTGCAGGCCAGGTCCCCAGTTGGGGATGTACAAGAGGAAACCACACATTGATGTTTCTCTCCCTCTGTTTCTCCCTCCTTTCACCTCTCCCCCAAAATAAATAAAATATATATTCTTTAATCCTGAAAGTATACTCTGCAAACTTATGTGTATCAGGTGACAATGCTACCAGTATATTGGTGATAAATAATTTAGAAATGATCCTTCACTGACCCCACTGGCTGAGGCAGAACCACATATAGAATCCAGGACTATAATTGCCCTTAAAGGCTTTTTGTATTCAAGTTCTCAAAATGCACTGTATTTCTTCAAAGTTCTTCAAAATACACATCAGTATTTCTGGTTATTTTAAAAAGTACAGGTACCTGCCCTGGCTGATGTGTCTCAATGGATTGAGCGCTGGCCTATGAACTGAAAGTTCCCTCGCTTGATTCCCAGTCAGGGCACAGGCCTTGGTTGTGAGCCAGGTCTCCAGTTGGGGGCGTGTGTGAGGCAACCAATCCATGTATCTCTTACACATTGACGTTTCTCTTCCTCTCTTTCTCCCTCCCTTCCTCTCTCTCTAAAAGTAAATAAATAAAATTTTAAGAAAAAAAAGGCTGAAATATTTTTTAAAAGAGTACATATACCTGATTCCTCACTCCAGACTCAATAGATTAGAATATGGGATAGTATCTCATTATGTGTATTTTTATCAAGCTTACTCATATGATTTTGATGTTCATCCAGATCAGATACCGTAGTTGAACTAGAGGCATACACCACACCAAGAGCAAAAAAATTCCCACCTCTGCCATATTCTCCAGAGGAGTGCCTGTTATGAATATTAAAAAGAATACAGATTTGTATCAAGATGTAACACTAAATAAAATGAAGATCAATTATGAACACATTTGGGGTTTAGGAGAAACAATCATGTTTAACAGTACAAAATGATGATTCAGAACCAGGGACAGTGCCCGTTTAAACTCCTACAGTGTGAGATTATTCTTGTGTCACATAATTGTTCCTTGATCCCGTGTGACAGAGGGAGAATCTTGTGATAGATGCAGTCTCACCTTGATCTGTGAATGATGCCAGAGTTTTGCTTTTAGAGAATTAGCTCAGGGCCTAACCTCAGGGCCTCCTGGTCCAGGACTACAGGGGCTTCTGTGCTAATAAAGGGTTTAACATGGCTCTATCTTCTCTGCAAATATTTAATAGTACCTTCTTCCTGGGAAGGCTCCTTCTACCTCCATCGTGGGGTCTGTCCAGAGAAAATTTGAGATTTGGATACTTTGAGAATAGGAAGGGGAAAAGAACTAACATTTCCCAAGCAGCTACAATAAGCCACATATTTTATGCTACTTTATTTATTTGTCACCATAGGAAATATGGTGTTTGTTTGTTTGTTTTACACATGAGGGAACACAGTCTTAGATAAACTAAGGAATTTCTCAAGGTCATAAACATAATGAGTGCATAGATTTAGAGAAAGCGGGCCAGGTTTTCAAGACTTCCTTTATTATAAAATAATAATATTTACAAAAGAACATACACAAAAAAATCTTTAATTTATCATAATATTAATTATAACTGAATGTAAGTGTAAAAATTCCTTTTAATTAATTAATTAATCATAAAATAAATTATACTGACCTCAAATTTATAATTCCTTCCATATCTAGTGCCATCGGAAGGTTTGCGATATACACCTGAATCCCTGTGGCAGGAACTATCCTCAGAGCACGAAGGTCTGGAGGAATTAATAAACAAGCAAATGCATCCTTTCTCCCCGGGAATTTTGATCTTTTCTAGAAGCTGGGCTGTGGACCTGAACTTGCCAGAGGAGCGGGGAGTCGTCTGTGATGCTCTGCTGGTAACGCAGAACAGCGCCCCCATTCTCTATACTGTTCTCAGGGGGCGGGTTGCAGGCGAGCAGATGTACTGCACCCGCACAGCCTTTGCTTTGAAGCAGAAGCTGGTGAACACGGGCAGCTACACCGGGAAGCTGTGTGTCATGCCCAGGGTCCTCCAGCTGAGTCCTGAGAGCGATGCAGAGTCCTCTGAAGGTTCAGGCTCTCTGATTGACTACCCTGAGTCCTATAACCTTGCAGACACCCAGCAAATGGAAGCCTTGCTTCAGTCCCTGGTGATTGTCTTACTCAGGTTCAGGTCTTTCCTGAGTGACCAGGTCGGCTGTGAGATTTTAAATCTGCTCACAGCCCAACAATATGAGATCATCTCAAAAAACCTTCACAAGACCAGAGAACTGTTTATCCATGGCTTACCCGGCACCGGGAAGACCATCATAGCCATGAAGATTATGGAGAAGATCAAGAATGTGTTTGGTTGTGAAAAAAATGACATTCTCTATGTTTGTGAGAACCAACCTTTGAGGGACTTTATCGGGTAAGCAGTTAGATCTTGTTGTCAGCAAATGAGGTTTAGTCTGAATTCATTCCTTACCTCCCTCTACTCAAATCATTTTTCTGCTTGAGAGTGGGATGGTGAAATGATGCGTAACCACAGTCCTGTGTACACAGGAGTATGATAGAGTAATTTTCTTCCTTTATATACTTGGAGAAAACATGAGTGTGTCATTTTAATTTTTTAACTGTTCATATTTTTTTTCATTTAATTTTTACAGTAATAAGAATATCTGTTATGCAGTGACCCGGAAAACCTTCATGAGTAGTAACTTCAAAAATATTAAACACATCATCATTGATGAAGCTCAGAATTTCCGCACTGAAGATGGGGACTGGTATATGAAGGCAAAAACCATCACTCAGATGGGAAAGGATAGTCCAGGAATTCTCTGGATCTTTCTAGACTACTTTCAGACCAGTCACATGGTTGACAGTGGGCTCCCCCGTCTCCAAGACCAGTATCCAAGAGAAGAGCTCACTAGAGTGGTCCGCAATGCAGATCAAATAGCCAACTACCTACAGGAAATAATGTACAAGGTCAGAGAAAATCTGCTACCTAACATTCCCCGCGGGTCCCTGCAGATACTCCATGAAGCTGAATGGGCTCAAGGTGTGCCAGGCGAGTGTAAGATTAAAAAGTGCAAGAACTTGGATCAAATGGTGGCTTACATGACAAAGAAATGCCAGTTTTTCTTGAAGCATGGTTATTCTAGAAAGGATATTGCTGTGCTTTGCAGCACAGGAAGTGACACAGAACAATATAAATCTCAGCTTCAAACAGCAATGAGGAAGAGAAAAAGTTCTGAGTCTGATGAGGGATCTCATCTGTTTGAAAGGCTTGAAAATGCATCAAACATCACGGGCAATCACATCGTGTTGGACAGTATCCGTCGATTTTCAGGCCTAGAAAGAAACATCGTGTTTGGGATCAACCCACAGGCAGCTGAGCCAGCTGTTTTCCACAATCTTCTGCTCTGTCTGGCTTCCAGGGCGAGGAAACATCTGTATATTCTAGTGCTAAACTAAGAAGAGTTGATGGAGACAAAATACTCCCTCTGTCCTGGTTTCAGAAAAGGCATGACTCATCTGCATCATACAGCATTATTTCTAACGATGGACCCGTGGAAGAAAACTGGCTTCAGAGTTGTTGCTGTGTCCTGTAAAGTGAACTTCTAAAAAGCATAATTCTGATTGGTTCCATCAGTTGGTAATTTTTTGCCTTGCTATTCATATTTATATTGACATTCAATTGTTTTAAAATGAAAAGTAAGTTTTGTTTGCTAATCCACAGGAAAATTGTTGATACTTCTTTCTTTGTCCACACTTGGAATAGCAGTAAAACAAATGACTGGGCACATTTGTTTTTATAAAGTGTTCAAGAACCCATGGCTCCTTAAATTTAACAAAGGGTAACGTGAATTGGACTGCTAATCTGAGAGCTGGTTTTATGGTGAGTAGCCACTGTGTCCAATTTTGAGCTTCCTGGGTGACATCAACAGGCTCCCAACGTCCTTGGAAATTTAACAAGTAGCTCTTGTGAGCTGGCTCCAGCACATCACTGTCGCAAATTCTGGCCTGCGGAATTCATATACCATGGCAGGCGAGTAAATAAATTCACACAGATTATACTGGACTAGAAAATCCAGGACCATGCGACCCCTCCCTTATCTTATGGGAGAGGCTCCGAGTGTCTGTCCACCGGCTTTTTATTGCTGTTCTAGGGGACATTACATCAGAATGGTCTTCATTAACTATGCATAGATTGTAGATTCGAGTTAGGCAGTAGACATCCAGGAAGGTACATCAAAAGGAGAGATATGCAGATGCAAAGACAACAGGCTTGGGCTGAACTCGAAAGGATTGTCAACACTGGTCTGAGGAAGCTAGTTAAGCATTAGCATTTGTTCTTTTGATCCAGGGAGACAGAGATTTTTAGCAAGAGCAAGACTTAACTCTAGGAAATATGCCATCCTGATTTACCCACAGGAAATCCCGCTGTCACACGTGGGGCCTGCTTGCCATCCCACGTTCCACTGGAGCTTTCTCTTAGATGTGAAACGTTAGAGCTACATTTCCCACGGTGAGAGGCATGGATTCCTCTTCACATCACTACAACTGAAATCATTCCAGAAAAATTTAGCATGCCTCTTTCTCAGCACAATGTGTTCAGAAAGAGAAAACATTATAACAATGGGACACTGTAAACTTCTATTAAATTACTTAGTTGTTTTTATATTGATATTGCATTATATTCTGGTCAAAAAGTAATATTTACCTTTTTACTGACTTTGTTATCTTGAAAGGCAACTCTTCCAAGAAGAAAACCACTATGACATTTATTCCTCTAAAGACTAATTTCTAAAATAATTTAATATATTGTACACTACATCAGCAAAAGATCAAGGCTCACCAGAGAAAATATGGCTATGAAGTAGAGGAATGTTGTCACACAACATTTATACATGAAATTTAAAAACATATTTTGAAGCAACTGCACCTACAGGAGAACACCTCAGATCGGAAGTAGAGGAGCAGCGATAAGACACGGTCCAACAAAGAGAGATGGGAAATGTGCACCAGTTCAGTCAAGGGAAGAGCGGCCCCAATAATTTTAGAAGTGAAGCCTAGATGACAAGACGCACAAGGATAATCCACACAATAGATAACAGAATGTCAAATCTAAAAATATAAATGAGGAGAGCCTGAAAAAGTAAATAAAGAGATTTTTTTTAAAGATTAGAGAGAAGGAGACACATACGGAAGACTGGGAATGGATTATCAATGTGTATATAATTGGAGTCCTTCAAAGGATGATATAAAGCAGTAGAGCAGAACAAATATTTAAAATTATAACTCAATAGAATGCGTCTGAAATGAAAGGACCCCTGAATCCACACATTATAGGGGCCTACCACGTGCCTGGAAAACGTGACATTGGGTAGTCCTCGCTTGGTCTCCCTTGAAGCCAGTTGTGGCCATAGGACCATGCACTTGTCGGACTGTAAAGATG
>PVJI01034411.1:0-10482 GCA_004026765.1 Micronycteris hirsuta | reverse complement strand
GCTGCCTCCTCCGCCCGTTTCTGCCCCGCTCACCGGCCTGGATGTTTGTCTTCTCCTACCTCCTGGGTGTCGGACTTCCCTTCAGTTCGATCCTGTCCGTTCTGGTTGTTTAAATTTTTGCTACTGCATTAGTTGTATGGACATTCTGGATGTGCGGGCAGCGAGTGCGACCACCTACGCTGCCATCTTGGCGGAAGTCAGTATATGGCCTTTTTTTAAAATATGTATGAAAATGTTGTTATATGTTAGAAGATGGTAATATATATCCATGAATCAAATTCTGTAAATAAAGCTAATTTCTATTTATTTATATTGTGTTCTGTGATAGAGGTTTTTCTTGAGGGTGTAGGGTGGAGAAGCAATAGAAATATTTTCTGGCTTTTAATAAATGTGGGTTATTTAAATAATTATTTTAGTTCAACTGTTCATGTCTTATAACATAAAATTTTTTAGCTTAGACCTTTTGTTCTTTTTCTTATTCTGAACCTCCCAGAATCAGTCAGTTTTGTACTGAAATAAATGAATCCATGAAGTTGCTTTCTTCACAGCATGAGGGGCCAACAGCTAGAATAAAAACAATCAACCTAGTATTTTTTGTTGCTGGAAAATAATTATAAGAATATTACACAGAGGAAGCCATGCTGAAAATAAAGGCTTCATATTGCTTTCAAAAATCAAGTGGGACTTTCAAGCATTCTATTTAGTAGAATAATATATAGATGAACCCTTGGAGAACTAATTATATTGTTTCACATGAGTTACAAATGCATCATTTAGCTGCATTATAATCTTACATGTGTCCTTTATAGTTAATCATCATTAAATGTTAGTAATGTGAAATTTAAAATGCAAAGAAAGCATACTTTTCAAACAAAATGGTCCAAACAAATACCAGTATTTTAACTTGAGCTCTGTAACTGCTCTACAGATTTCATTTCCTCTTTTTGCAACATCAGTGAATGATTCTGAGAACTTCTGTTAATAGAGTTCCCTCACTGAAATCCTAATATTGATATTAAGTATAAGTTATGACAATAAGTTTCATTATACCACTTTAGACTTACTTCTAGAATTTGAGCAGCAGAAACATATTATTAAAACTTTTCATTATTTCTGTAGCTTCCTTCTCAAATGCATTTCCAAAAGTCATGGTTTTTTAAAGCTTTTTTCTGAAAATCACAATTTCAAGTGGTAGGTGAAATTCTAGTAACACAAGTAGAATCCTCGTGCAAAGTCCTAGCAGTAAGTTTTAGTGAATTATTTAGGAGGTGAACATTGATCCCTTTATGAGTCAGTCTGGTCTCTTTCTCAAAATAGTGTTATTCCCATTAGCCCTGCCATTTGACAGGAAAATGTTATATTGTAAAGAATTGGATATTGGTAGCTAAATAGGCAGAAAATATAGACAGTGAATAGTTTAAGTGAAATGTGATAAACTTCTATAATACAAACATTTATGGATGGAAAATGCTGTAAGATGAGGAAACACCAAGTAGAAGGAATATTTATTAGCTGTTGGTTACTGAGTACTGAGTGCTGGAGATACAGCAAGGACTGAGAAATGTTCCCTTTCTTCAAGAAATTATACACTGAGTAGTAACACTCTGAATGGGTAAGAGTGAAGGAATTCACAATAAGTTGACATATCATGGTATAAACAGATCTACTTCCGACCGAGGTCGATAGGCAAAGTCTACATGTATTTAAAGTGCCCATTCATAACTGTCATCCTGTGTAATTGCTGATAAAATCAGCTTAGGAATGGTAGATCTGGAAGGGCTCTTAAAGATCATGTAGTCTAAATCTCTCATTTTCCAGAGGAGTCAAACTAGGCCCGGAGAGGGTAAAGTGATTTATTCCAGGTCATACAGCAAGTTAATGACAGTGGCAACTAGAACTCAGGTCTCTTGGTTTTTAGTCTTGTCTTTCAAGAGGGGACAGACACACTTTTTTCTTTTCAGTCTCTCCCCACTGTTCCCTTGGTAAAAGCAAAGGCATAGGAAGTCTACGGAGAAGCTAAATTCCCCAAATAAGAAAAGAAGCCTTTGATAGGATGCTCAAGAGGTCAACTAAGAATTGAAAGACAGAGTGAAAAATTGGCTAAAGGAGGGTACGGAGCAAATACACAGCAGAAAGAAACTTGAGAGAAACCCCACAGGAAGAACACGAAAATCGCAAAGAAAGGACGGCTGAAATAATTATCGATTAGTGGTTATTTTTATGTAAAAACAGGCTAAAATGCCACAAGTCTAATTTTATGCATTCAGTCTGCTTCAATTATTTTTCAAAATAATTAGTCAGCCATGTTTGGTGCCCTCTTATTAAACTGAAGCACTGTCTTTTACCCAGCACATTTGTATAGCTGAAGAAGAGTGTTGACCAATGTGCATAATGATGACCCTGAGGCAGTGTAATGCCCCAAAGTATCTTCTGAACCATGAAAAAAAGATTTCTGTTATGTTCAGCCTACTTTCGTTGTTAACTACATTTTCTATTTACATTCTTGAAAAAATGGGTGTATGTTTAGGAAAATATCTCTGGTAATTACCTATGAATCATCTTAAGCTCACAACCCTTCATATCTTAGCTAAGCCACATAATGGGGATTTTACTGGAATGAGAAAGAGACTGTTTTGTCCAACTTGTCCTCCCAGATGTTTGTTTCTACGGCTTTTTGGGCTTTTTGACTTTCCTTGCTCCTTTTCTGATGAAGTCTGTAACCTGTAAGAATTTCAGGCTGCCCTGCCCCATTGTTGACTATCTGAGTCCAATGATGCTTTTGAAACAATATGTTGTGTAAATAGTTACTCTCTGCTACCTTACAAGTCTTTTTGTTTGGTAGTAAAGGAAGATTGTAGTATTTTCATTGGCTTTCAAATGTCCTTTTCATCTAAGTCACCTTCCAGGCAAGCATCCTGGATCTGTTTTCTAGCAGCCATTTGAATGTCTCTGCTAGATCAATCAGTGCTCACAGGAGCTGCGTTTGTGAAGCAGATCCTGCAGGTACTGTTTCTGTCACGTACACGATGACAGCAGTCAACCTAATAGACTGTTACTTGGTCACTTTCTGTGTAAGAAGTGATGCCAGGTAAAATAGAGAAGAGAAATCCAAATTGAATGCATTTCTGTTGAAACCCAAAAAGATTTAGTAACAGAAAAAAAACTACATTAATTTGAGGTTTTGCAGGGATAGGGTTCCCCAAAAACTCAGCTTGAGATCCACTACATTTTTTATCACCACCTAAATTAGATTATTATATGGATCTGTAATAGTGAATTACTAATAGATACATAGACATAGTATAAAATGTATCACATGGCTGTAATAAACATAGGTCAGAATTGCAGTTCAGTTAGTCAAGTGCCAGGAATTGTCTTTCCTAATTGGAAATCTAGATGATCGGGCATAAAATGCCCATCCTTATCATTTCACACATCAATGGACAATTGTCTTTAGAAGTCCTAGGTATGTTTGCAATGAAGGAGCTTCTGATGCCCACATTGAAGAACAGGCCTCCTCTTTGCATGCTGCTGCTCTTTCTTTTCTGTTTCATGTCTGCTTCAGGATCATCGTCATTATGGACTATGAAACTACTCATCTAAGGCCATGCTGCCAACAATGGTGACATTCAACAGGGAGAGGTAGTCAGGAAAAAGACATCCAACATCATGCAGCATAGGGTGAAAACCCAAGACCCAGAAGCAGGGTTAGCAAAGACAACTGGGACCATTTGCAAGGGACCATTTGAATAAAATTACAAACATCCTAGGTTGTGCACATTAGCCCTGGATTGAGGGAAAACAAGAACTGAATGACTTCCTTTGTGTAAATGAGCATCTTAGAGTTCAGTAATGGAGCCAATAGACTCACTGCATTTTGAATCCATTTGGATGTCATGTAAAGAATGAACATATGTAGTACTTAATAAAGGTCAGCTCTGCCATTGCACTCACTGAAGCATAATGCAGCAAATGAGGTATGACATTTTCTTTTCTAATTCATCAATCCTAGTACATTCAAGCTTATCTTTTTAGGTAGTTGCTACTTTTTTAAATTCTCCTGCACCCTCACTGGTGTGGTTCAGTTGCTTGGGTGTCATCCCACAAAGCAGAAATTCATCACTTCCATTCCCAGTCAGGACACATGCATGGGTTGCAGGTTCGATCCCCCATTGGGGCACATATGAGATCCAAGTGATCCATGTTTTTCTCTCACATTGATGTTTCTCTCCTTCTCTTTCCCCTTCAAACCCCCTCTCTCTAAAAATAAACATTTTTTAAATCTCCTGCATTTGTTATAATCTAAATGAAAAGCACTTTAAAGACAATTCTATACCTGTACTAACATTAAGAATGTCAAATAATATGCATATAAACACCAATGTGCAGTTTCACTAATAGGATCTCTGATTTGTCACTGCCATATTTATGGCACTCTAAATGGATTCTTAAGTTGCTGTGGGTCTGTATATCTGCCAATTTTCTCTTATTTTATGGAATGTACTGCTTTGATTATAGTTAACAACAGCCATTTTGGTAACTTTTTGTTACCAAAAGTACGCCATTGAATTCATCATCCTCATCCAAAGAAAAATAGCTTCCTTGATTTTCAGCAGAATGTTTCTAGGTATCCAATGGCATTTTATTGCAGGGGGATGCACTAGAAGGAAATAAAATTATCATCCCAGAATGTGACATAACTCTTGGTTTATACTTTCTGAGAGGTGCAGAAATGACTACATTAGTTCTAAAATCATCAGAACTAATTTCTACCTAGAACTCATTTGATCTTGTTTTTATTACAAGTCTCATCCAAGAATCATCTCAAATGTCATATTCTTTAGTCATTCCAACTCTCCTCCTCTAAGTCTTCTATCTCTGACCATCATTAGTTCTATATATATATTTCTGTCCTGTGATCTTCTTCCTTCCCCATTAATAATTGAAAGGCATCAACTATGCTATCTTTGTTATTTTTCCATTGCTTAGAAGTCATTCATTGAATACATGCATTCATTTTTTTAACAAATACTCTCTGCTCTTCCTACTTCTGGGCAATGATCTACATCAGGGGTTGGCAAACTATAGTTAGTGGGCAAAATACAGCCTGTGGGACTGAAGATAATAATGATTTTTATACTTTCACACTTCATGACCTATTGTCAAAGGGTCATAAAAATAAACAAATGGCCCTGGCAGGTGTAGCTCAGTGGATTGAGCATGGGCTGGGAACCAAAGGGTACCGGTTCAATTCCCAGTCAGGGCACATGTCTAGGTTGCAGGCCAGGTCCCCACTGAGGGCCATGTGAGAGTCAACCATACATTGCTGTTTCTCTCCCTCTCTTTCTCCCTCCCTTCCCCTCTCTCTGAAAATAAATAAATAAAATCTTTTAAAAATGCTTTTAAAAAATAAACAAACAAAGGAATATGTGGTAGAGACCATGTGTGGCTAGCAAAGCCTAGACTATTTACTATCTGGCAATTTAGAAGGAAAAAGTTGCTGGCCCTTTTTCTTAATGCTGGGAATACAACCAACCGGGAAGAACTCAGACAAAAATTCCTATTTTCAGGGAGCCTCAATTCTATTATACATCTATTTTACATAGACTAGTATTCCATCTTTGTTATTTCCACACTACTTACATGTATTGTTGACCCTTGAACAATACAAGTTTGAACTCCATGGGTCAACTTGTTATGTGGATTTTTTTCAATAAATACCTGTACTGTTTTCGATCTGTGATTGGAAATCCACATGGATACAGAGGGCTGACTATATGCATCATCTTACACCATTTTATATAGGGGACTTGAGCATCTTTGGGTTTTGGTATCTGCTGGAGGTGGTGTTATCCTGGAGCCAATCTGTAGTGAGTACTGATGGGGGACACGTTTTGAGAGAATAAAAGTCAAAAGTTGCATGCACATTTTCCACTGTGTGGGGGTTTCAGTGACCCAACCTCCACATTGTTCAAGGGCCAAATGTAATACGTGCTCAATGAATATTTATGAAATGGATGAATGAGGCATACATGCAATCTGTCCTCCAATATAGACAAACATTTTCAGAAAATATAATTAAATGTTGTATTTATAAAAATATTTATATTGAGTTTTTTTCTAGATAGTTTTTAGAGGGAAAAACTGAAACATTACTTACTTGTCAAAGACATTTTATTCTGGTATCTAATAAAATATTCTCCCATCTTAATGTAACTTTTATTCCTGGTAAAGTTATGATTATCTGCCTTCCTTATGAAATGTAATCATAATTATATTTGATTCTGAAAGCTTTCTAAAATGGTGGATGTTTCATAAGAGATCATTTTGTGTATGTGACAGTTAAAACAATGAGTTCATCTTCCAGAGAGTCTCTATCCTTGAAATCTGCAAGTTTGTGGTGTTGGAGAGCTGGAATTCAGATGAAATAATTTTACATCACATTACAAAAGACAATCATTTGCTTTCCATTTGGAGTTGACTAAAATTGTGGCAACTTTTCATAAAGTCAGGCTATAGGTGCCATTAATTTTTCAACAGAGTGTGCAGCCCTTAGAAGCTGATGGTTGGATACTGGATTTTTGAGGTATGCTCAGAGATGAGTGAAGGGGAAGAAATGGCTAGTGAAAAGGAACCACAAGTGGAAATGGTGGTATTTGTGGATCCAGCAGGTTATAGTAATGGCTAAGAGGATTGTGAAATTCCCTTTTCTAACCCTTAATGGCAAATTATGCCACTCAGTACCATTTGTCTATCTCAGCCTGCCCCCCCCATGTAATCAATTGTCCATGGTAACACCCCCATGTCTCCACCCCAAACCATCACTACCATGAGTAATTTCCCATACTCACTGGTGTCTTTTAAACATCTCAAATGAGAAGTAAATGGGGTACCAGATATAAAAAAGTAAAAAAATCTCAACCTCTAATACAAAGCTTTATTCCCATTAGCCCTTAATCTGAACTGTCCTTACTCCTAGTATCCTGCAAACTTCCTCTTAGAACAACACTATTGGTAATCTAAATACTTTGCTTTATTAAGAAGTTGCTCCTCCTCATTCCTTGCATAGATTTACAGTTGACAAAATGAGAGTTTAAAATGCTATAATGGAGAATCTTAATTATAAATGAAGGAAATTGAAGCATATTACTGTATGTACTGATTTACTTTCAGTTTCTTGACCTTTGTCAAGAGTTATGAGATTACATATCTAGTACAGAGAATGGATAAAAATTTTAATAGACCTACCTAATTTGCATTGTTAGGAATTATGTGCAGCAGAGTATTATACCAGCAAACCTGTATGTGCTATCACTTTAATTGCACCTACTGCTTCCCACCACTAGCCTGCCCCATCCTCTCATATCTAAGGTTAACACATATGAAGTCATTAAATTGTGAAATAACAAAATAGAAAGCCACAGATTTGTTCTCTAAATGCAGAGAACTCATCCCCAGCATAGTTTATAACTAACAGAGCTTAAACTTTACTTTTTTTAAAGATTTTATTTATTTATTTATTTAGAGAGAGGAGAAGGGAGGGAGACAGAGGGAGAGAAACAGCAATGTGTGGTTGCCTTTCACATGGCCCTCACTGGGGACCTGGCCTGCAACCCAGGCATGTGCCCCGACTGGGAATCAAACTAGGACCCTTTGTTCCCAGCCCCCACTCAATCCACTGAGCTATACCATCCAGGGCAGAGCTTAAACTTTTTTTTGAGGGGGCAAGAATGCTAGGTAATGATGGAAAAGCAACATTTGTTAAATCCAATTTTGGCATGGGACTTGTGTCTGTGCAAAGGAGTCTTTCATAATACTGTTTGAATCTGTTTCCCTTATGTAGCAAAACAAAGAAGGGACTGCTTTGGAAAGGTTTTAGATCATTGTACTCTACTTCTGAAGGATCATACTCATGCATATAAAATCAGGCCATGGGTGTATTCAATCAGTAGTATTTGTTGAGGAAATATTATGATCTTAGTAATGTGTGAAGTATGAAAGTAGAAAGCATATTCCCCTTCCTGGAGAACAAAGACTTACAAAAATAAAACAATTACATACAACAATAAATGAGTACTAAAATGGTTTCTATAGATTCTGGTATATACTACCTTTTCCAAAACCATCTCAATTCATTATGACATAATGTGTTCACATTCATTTTTAGTGAAAAAAAAATAGCCACTGTGCCAAAAGGACCTCAGAGAAGGAAAAGATCACTGCAGTTTGAAATATTCTAAGAAGGCTTCACACAGGAGGCAGGGCAGTTTATCTTACAAACATTACATCAGTTCTTTTTAGATCATTTTCTAATTAAACATTTGGCTATCCCCATTTGGATTTCTTACTACTTATTTTTTCTTTTGTCTTCCTTTTTACTCATTCATAATAACCCAAAATTGGAAGCAGTTCCACATCTTTTGGATTAATTTTTATGTTGTTTCAATGCTGCTTCTCCCAGAGCCCCCATTCAAAACTTTTCACTATGCTAGTTCACAGTAACATGGAATAAGTTATTGCAGAGCATTTCCACTCAGTAAATGCAATATTTGAACCCATTCATTGTGGTTAGGCAGCAAGTCTAATTCTGTTTTCATTTTTAAAATGTTTGTTCCATGGTTTAAAGAAGAAAATTACTTAAAAGACCTCAACAGTCTATCTTGAGTTTTGTATTTTTTTCATTTTCAGTGAAATCATAGAAACAAGCAATTCTTGTGTGTGGTGTAAGAAGATGGTCTACTTTCATTTTTCAGCTCATATCTGTCCAATTTTCACAGTTCCATTTGTTGAATGAACATCTTCAGCCCATTGTATGTGCTGGCTTCCTCTGTCAAATATTAATTGACTGTAAAGCTGTGGGCTTATTTCTGAGCTCTCTACTCTGTTCCATTGATCCATGTGTCTGTTTTTATGCCAGTACTAGGCTGTTTTGTTTACTATGGCCTTGCAGTGTAGTTTGATATTAGGTAGCGTGATTCCTCCAAATTTGTTCTTCTGTCTCAGGATTGCTTTTGCTATGTGGGGCCTTTTGGGATTCTATATAAATTTTTGAAATATTTGTTCTAGTTGTGTGAAATACATCATTGGAATCTTGATAGGAATTGCATTGAATCTATAGATTGCTTTGGGTAGTATGAACAGTTTAATGATGTTAATTCTCCCTATCCACGAACACGGTATGTGCTTCTACTTATTTGTATCTTCTCCAGTTTCTTTCTTCAGTGTCTTATAATTTTCCGAGTAAAAACCTTTTACATCCTTGGTTAGATTTATCCCTAGGTATTTTATTTTTTGAAGCCATTGTAAATGGGATTGTTTTCTTAATTTCCCTTTCTGTTAGTTCATTATTGACCTATAAAATGCAACTGATTTCTGAATATTAATTTTGTACTCTTCTACTTTGCTTAATTCATTTATCTATCAGTACTAGTGCTTTCTTGGTGGAATCTTTGGGGTTCTCTATGTACAGTATCATGTCATCTGCAAAATGAGACAGTTTTATTTCTTCATTCCCAATCTGGATACCTTTTATTTCTTCTTTTTGTCTGATTGCTAATTCAAAATGGATCAAAGACTTAAATGTTAGAATCAAAACCATAAAAATCCTAGAAGAAATCATAGGTAGCAAAATCTCAGACATTGCTTATAGGAATCTTTTATTGGATATATCCCCCAGGCAAAGGAAACAGAAGAAAAAAATAAACAAATGGGACTTCATCAGACTAAAAAGTTTTTGCACAGCCAAGGAAATCATCAACACAATAAAAACAGAGCCAACAGAATGGGAGAACATATTTGCCAATACATGTGATAAGGGGTGAATATTCCAAAATGTATAAAGTACTTATAAACTCAACACCCCCAACAATGAACAACCTGATTAAAAAATGGGCAAAGGACCTGAATAAACATTTCTCCAAGCAGGACATACAGATGGCCAATAGACATATGAAAAGATGCTAAACATCACTAATCATCAGGGAAATGCAAATAAAAATCACAATAGATACCATCTAACACCCGTCAGAATGGCTGTCATCAATAAATCAACAAACTACAAGTGCTGTTGAGAAAGTGGAGAAAGGGGAGCCACTGTGGAAAGCAGTATGGAGATACCACAAAAAATTAAAAATATCCCGGGCTGGTGTAGCTCAGTGGATTGAATGCGGGCTGGGAACCAAAGGGTCGCCAGTTTGATTCCCAGTCAGAGTACATGCCTGGGTTGCGGGCCAGGTCCCCAGTGAGGGCCATGTGAGAGGCAACCATACATTGCTGTTTCTCTCCCTCTCTTTCTCCATCCCTTCCCCTCTCTCTAAAAATAAATAAAATCTTTAAAAAATTATTTAAAAAATTCAAAATGGTTCTGCCTTTTGACCCAACTTCTGAGAATATATCCGAAGGAATACAAAACACTCATTTGAAATAACATAAACACCCCTAATGTTCATTGAAGTGTTATTTAAAATTGCTAAGATATGGAAG
>PVJI01034410.1:0-10484 GCA_004026765.1 Micronycteris hirsuta | reverse complement strand
GCCACCAACGCCGAGGGACGCGCTGCAGCCGCGGAGGCTTCGGGCGCCAGACGAGCGGCATACGCAACCCCCGGGCGGCTGGAGGCAGCGCGGCCTGACCCGGGGAGCTGGGGGGCCGCTGACCAGCCCAGCCGCCCTGCAGAGCCTCCCGGACCGTCCTGGGCCTGTGACCTCGGGAGGCACCAGTGCGAGGAGCCAGGTGTCTGCCACTTGTCCCTGAGGGATGTTCAGTCAACACCCAGCAAGAACACACCTAGGTCAAAGCAGATGTCCCCCTCTCGCAGAGGCCACTGGGGCGAGGGGGTCGCACAGCCTGGGTGAATGGGGTGCGCCTCGGAGCAGGCTCTGCGGGGAAGGGGGGGGAGCAGAGAGACGTCCTGGCCTGAGCCTTCCTGGCAGAGGCAAGCCGGGCCCTGAGTGGCCTGCGGACCAGCGGCACCGCAGGACCAGTCGGGGAGGGGCAGGAGCAGCGGTAGGGCCCGTGGCCCACAGCATTGTTTATAGGCCCCTTTGGCCTGCGGGGTGGGGTCAGCAGGTGAGGGAGGCGGAGCCTGGGCTCAGGAGGTGGAGCCTGGGCTCGGGAAGTGAGGAGGCCGCTGGGCACCGGGAAGGACCGGCAGAGCCCGCCACCGCCCCCCCAGCCACCCCCATGCTCGGCAGCACACAGGCGGCTGGAGAAAGCCGCTATTCAGATGGGCACTCCTCAGGACAAAGACGCCTTCACACCGTGTGTCCGGGCAGCCAGCACGTGCCAGTCACCACAGCCTGTCCCTCCAGCCTGTCCCCCTCGAGGCCAGCCCTCTGGCCGCAGCCTGGGCTCCCCGAGCTGCTTCCAAGCCGCAGTCCCGGCCACACGTTCCCACCACAGGCAGAAGGTGGCGGAGCCTCCCCTGACCAGAGTGCTGGAGTCAGGGGAGAGCCACCTGAGTCACCCATCAGCCCTTTTCACAGCGAATCTCCTCGGCGACACAGCACACGTGGCTTGGGGTCCACAGGACACGCCTCTGCTGACTCCAGGCGGTGGCACGGGACCACGGTAACTTCCGCAGACACAAGGGCTCCGCCCAGGACGCCCTCCAAGAGCCTTGACCCCGGAGCCCTGGAGCTCAAAGCCACCGCTCAGCGCCGCCCACCAGCGCCTGGAGCCCCCGGAGGCCCGGCTCTCTGGGGACCACGCTTTCACGCCGCATCTTCCGTGTTCAGACGCACAAATGCCACTGTGCCACCATCGCCCACAGGACTCGGGGCTGTGACAGGCTGTTCGGGGTCGCGGCCCGGGAGCCGTGGGCCGCGCCGTGGCGCCCAGGTGAGCGCTGGGCCGTGCCATCTGGGTGACGCATGTGCCTCTGTGGCGTTTGCACAGTGACAAAGTCACCTGATGACAAACTTCTCAGAATGTGCCCTTGTGAGGAGGCGTGTGGCCGTCACCTCAGAGTCTCACCGATCTGCTGAGATGCTCTGCGTGACAGCCACCAGTCGCCCACCTCCCAGGCAGAAAGCAGAGCGGTTCTTCCGAATAAAAGTCACAGCTAATAAAAGAAGAACTGCGTGACTTAGACATGCACGAGGGCGTCTGCGGACACAGGTCCGCAGCTGGGCGAAAGGCAGCTGGTACTTCTGGGTGACAAGCTGTGTTTTACGCATGGCCACGAAAACATGGCGTCACGTGCTTCCACACGTCCCTGAAAACCACGGCGTGGAAGGAGGCGGCACAGAACCCGCTGGCACCGGGGCCTGGACGCAGGCCTGGCAGCGAGCAGGCAGGGCTCCGGCGCAGCTGCTGCCTCCCGACACAGCTCGGGTCAGTCACCGCGCACGATGCTCACGGCGCTCTCCCGGGACTGGAAGGAAAGAACCCGAGATTCCTTCGAAATTTGAAAATCAACCCTAAAAATAGACGTGTTCTTCTTTTTTTTTTTTAAGATTTTATTTATTTATTATTAGAGAGAGGGGACAGGAGGGAGACAGAGAGGGAGAGAAACAGCAATGTATAGTTGCCTCTCACATGGCCCTCACTGGGGACCTGGCCCGCAACCCAGGCATGTGCCCCGACTGGGAATCGAACCGGGACCCTCTGGTTCCCAGCCCGCGCTCAATCCACTGAGCTACACCAGCCAGGGCTAAAAATGGACGTGTTTTTACACTACTACTTTGTGAGGCTGAAAAATGTTTCCTAAAAGGCCAAAAAGGTAAAATTTGGACAGCTACGTTATAGGGAAGACTCAGGGAATTACCTTTGAGGTTTCTCTACAGAAAACATCGCGACATTGTCACAGGAAGACGGCCAAGCGTTTGTGCCTGAAAACACGCAGGACAAAGTGTTACAGGATCGTCCAACGATGAGTTGGAATGTTATTTTCCTGGATTTTGAGATGTTCTTGGTCTTTGAAAATGTATCCTTTAGCCTGGTTTGTATTCTCATTAGAAGTAAGTATGCACATCAATGCTTTACAAAAGCAGAAGAGCATCAGACAGTAGCGAAGGGGAGTCCAGGCACCCCTCACGCAACCAGGCTGATAACGAGCAGCAAAGGGGGGCCGGGCCCAGGAGCGAGCCAAACTGGGTGCACGTGGGGCAGAAGTTACCCGAACAGGAGTCTCTTCGTGTCATCGTTTGGGGATTACATAAATACCTCACACAACCCATAAGTGAAGTAAAATTAAAAAGGGTAAGGAAACTTCCCTGAAATTGAATGCAAACAAATTAACACACCAAGTGACTGCTGAGCTGTCACTTGGCCTCCACGAGGACAGCACCCCCATTAGCTCCTGGACCCCGTGCCCACTGCACCCACACGGCCGCAGCCTGAGGACAACAGAACCCGAGGGACCCCGCTCCGCCCGGGTGGCAGTGACAGCCTGGAGCAGGCAGACGGGCCGGGGCACCCAGATGGGGAGGAAGAAGATGGAGGTGAGGGAGCTGGGAGACAGGGCTGGGCTGGGAGCTTGGGTGCCCTGGGCCCCGGTTTCCAAGTTCCTCCTCCCCCAAAAGGAAGTGGCTCCCGGGAGAGACGCCTCTTCCAGGACATCCAGGGTGCACACATGGTCCTGGAGGCCCCTGTGCCAGAAAGCGGGGGACCCTAAGGGGAGATGGAAAACGTCAAGAGCACGTGGGACGCAACACACAGATGGCCCATCACAGGACCGCCACTCAGAACCCATGTGACTTCCTTAACCAATGCCACCCCAGTGGATTCGGTAAAACTAAACGCACACACGGGGGCAGCTCACGGAGGCAGCTCACAGAGGCTCCGCCTGCCGACCAGGAGGGAACGTGAGCCTCGGGATCGGTGAGGACAGAAATGGGTTTCAGCAAACTCGGTCCCAGGACCCTCGGTCCCGCCGGTGTTCCAAGTTTTAGATGCAGAGCGGAGCGGGACGGCCCTTCCTCGCAGCGCGTGCCGACTCGCACGGGTAAAGGGGTGACAGACACAGCCACAGCCACTGTGGCACAGCCCCCCAGGGCTGCAGGACCACTGGGGAAGGGGCGCGGGACAGCAGCGACCTCAGACCTCGCGGGGCCTCTGCAGCCAAGCGAAATCGCTGCTGGCACTGGCTCCGGGCGCCTCCACATGACAAAGCGTTCTGAAAAACCACACAATGAACAAAGCTCCCTGGCAAAGGGGAGGCGGGCGCCTCGGCGGAGGGCTGGGCCGTCGCCGGCTGGCAGGAGGACCACAGGTAGGACCCAGGACTGTCGCTGCTCGGGGCTGTGCCTGGAGCCGGCACAGATGCACCTGGAGGACCATCACTCGGGATTTCTGCTGAGGGTCACCCGCTTCAGCCCAGGGAGGGCGCACCCCACCCGGAGGGCAGCACCAACCACGGGCCGCGGGGCCGCAGCGCGACTCGGTGCCCCCCTTCCCTCGCAGGAGAGCACGGAGCGCCGAGCACGCCCTTGTGAGGAGGCGTGTGGCCGTCACCTCGGAGTGTCACCGATCTGCTGAGATGCTCTGCGTGACAGTCACCAGTCGCCCACCTCCCAGGCAGAAAGCAGAGCCGTCAGAAGCTCCGGGGATGGTTTTTTGTCAGAACAAAAAGAAGACCAGGTGACAAGGCAGTTTAATGACTCGAACGCGAAGGGCGGGCCAACACCGTGGCCGACCCCCGTGTGCCTGCTCCTGCCCTGAGCCACACTGCCCCCCACCATGCCACGGCCCGCCCGGCTGCCTCGCACACCCCGGGAAGGGCCTCCGAGCACTGCCCGACGGCCCTCGTCCCCGGGAGGGTGGGCAGCTCCACGTCGGTCCCGTTGGGGGGCAGAGAGCCCCCAGGTCCCCGCGTGGTGAGAGTGCAGCCATGGCCCCGCCCATCCCCACCTGAGTCCCCAGCACAGACAGCTGGCAGGTGGGCCCCCAAAACAGCAGGGCACAGGTGGCTGGCTGCACCCAGTGAGGTCTGGAGACCCCAGGGGTCCCAGAGGCCCCTGCGGGGGAGCCCTGAGGGCCAGACGCTCCATCGCGGCGGGGAGCAAGCGGCAGCACCTCCTCTCACTCACCCGCCCGGGGCGGAGGGGTGCTCGCCGTGCTCCCACAAGGTCCGCGGGACTCAGCGACCTGAGGTCGTAAAGCCAGAGCCTGAAAACGTCCATGATGTGGTTTCAGGTGCCACACGCCATTAAGGACGGACCATTAGCCGTGGCCGGGTGGGAACACCATCCCGTGCTCCAAAAGGTCACGGGTTTGAACCCCAGTCAGGGCCCACGCCTGGGCTGCGGGTTCAGCGCCCGGTCGAGCGCCACTGCCCGCCGCCGCCGCCGAGCTCCGCAGACGCCACCGCCTCCCGCTCGGCACTTGTTGCATTTTACAGAATCGTCATGCTCCGTCACAAAGGTGTTGTTCATGAGAACACACGATGAGTTTCGAGTTTTAAAATGACTTTTAGCTTTTTCAGCCCTCACCCAAGGCTATGTTTATTGATCAAGAGGGAGGGAGCAGAAAGACAGACATCGATCTGCTGCCTCCCGTGGCGCCCCGACCGGGGATCGAACCCACAACCTTTTGGTGTCCGGAGGGCGCTCCAAACAACTGAGCCACTCGGCCAGAGCGAGGGGTTTAAAATTTTAAACGAATGAATTAATAAATACTTCTCATTCTCAGTTGAAAACACAGGAAACGCTGGCAGGTAAAGTCCGCCCATGCAAAGGCTCTTTGACGTCACTGTCACGAGTGTGAGGGGGCCCTGAGCCATCAGAGGGCCGCCAGCAGGCGGGCGGCCGGCCCCGGAGCGGGAGGGGACGAGGCCCATGGGAGGAGCGGTGCCCCCGGTCTGCACAGCTACGTGGGGCCTGCCCACCGGCCGCCCACGTCTCTGTCCCCCCAGGGAGCCGGACCCCGTGCTGCCAGGCTCACCGGGAAGGAAGGGTTTCACGCTGGCCTCTGCGGTGTGACGGTCACCGGAGATGGAGCCTCACGTCCGACCCATCGAGACACAGGAGAGGGGACGGGAGCGTGAGGGCGGGCAGACGAGGGGCGGCGGGGACAGCGCCATCCGGGGAGTGGACACTGTCCCTTCACGGGCATCTCGTGAGTCTGCTGCCCAAAAGCTGCCTGTTACCTGGCTCAGGTGCTTAGTGCTGAGTGTCGCAGGTGACACTCGGAAGAGAGTGGCCAGGGCCCCGCACACGGGAAGGGGGTTGTCTTCGGAGTGGCGGTGACGAGCTGAGCAGAACCTTGTGTCCGAGTCACCTTGTTCTCCAAAGGAGGAGCCCGTATCCAGGGGACAGTGGAGAGGGGGGTGCCAGCTCTGAGCCCCCCTGAGCGTCTGTCCCCAGCGCTGCCTGCAGGGACATCAATGTGTCGCCGTCCCAGGGTCTCCTTTCTTCCCCCAGAGAGCCCAGTGGTGGACGTCCCCAGCACGCTGCCGCCCACATCGCGGAACCCGTCCCCCAGACAGATGGCCAGTGAGTCTCCTGCGTGCCCACCCGCCTCCCTCGCCAGGCGAACACGGCATCACCATATCCACTCCCTCTTATGTGAGGCGGCCGCTCGGGCACGCACTCTGCCCAGCCTGCCCCGCCGCCACTCGGCAGCCCCCGGTCCCCGTGGGACTGCGCCTCTGCTGCAGAGCGGGGAGTCATCCACAGAGACCCTCCCAGCAGCCAGGAGTCCATCCCAGGCCGCCACCCAGCGTCCGGTCTGGAAGTCCAACCGGAGCCACCAGGCCAGGGCTGCCTGCCCGGATGTCAGGGCCGACAGAACACGGACACTCTCGTGGGGGTGGGGGAGGCTGCCCGTCCCTGGGGGGCGCCGACCGGAGCAGAGCTGCTGTGAAGGCTGCCTGCCCCCGTCATCTGCTCACACCGAGCAGAGCAGCGTGGCAGGCCCCAGAGAGCGCCGGGGCCGCGGTCGGACGGGACGCCTCGTCCGGAGTGAGAGCGTGCAGGGCTGCGCCCAGGAGCCCGCACGGCCAGCGGCTCCCCCTCATGCTACCTGGATGGGGCGTGAAGAGGACAGCAGGGGACAGCAAGAAAACCTGGAGAGAGGGTGGCCCTGAGTGGGCGACAGTGTCCGTGTCCGTCCGCCAGTGACGACGGGTCCCCACACTGACACGGGGTGTCAATCACTGGGGGCTCGTGTGCTCTGCCACCTTTCCAACTTCCCCGTGAGTCCAAAACGGCTGTAAACCGGGAGGCCCTCAAAGCATGCACACACCTGCGTCACAGAAGCACCTGCGGGCCCCCGGCCCCGCCCACGTGAGGGGTTGAGAGCTGACGGCGGAGACAACAGGGCCTCTGGCCTCGCGCTCGGGCGTGGGGCTCCGCGGTCGGGGGACGGCGCCCTCGGGACGGGCTGGCCCTCGCGCGGCCAGCTGCACCGTGCAGCCCGGCCCTGGTCCCGGGCGAAGGAGCCTCGGAGGGCGGGACACAGCCCACGCCTCGGCGAGCAGTGCAGGGACAGGGCCACATCGGTTACCTGGCTTCCTCCCCGGGCCGGTGGGAGACAAAACGCCGACAGGCCCACGGCAGCGGCACGACAGGGCGGCGGCTGGCCACCAGGAGGCCGCGCGGGGCTGGGGTGCCCACGGCACAGGCTGTACACCTCCACGGAGGAGACCCCTGCCCTCACCCCAGGCAGCCGGTGGAGTGAAGGTTCAGCCTGGAGGACACCCAGACTCTCCCCAGGCACTCGGACCGGCCACCACGGGGCTCCCAGGGACAGGCCCAGCCAGGACTGACTGTGATGTGTCCAGCAGCCACCCAACACCCGCCCGTCCATGGGGACAGACAACCTGGGGTCACTGCGGCCAAGGAAAGCCTCCCAGGCCGAAACCAAGTGAGAAGAGGAACCAGGCTGGAAACGGCGGCGTGAGGACCCAAGAAGACACTGAAGGAGCCTGACGGCTCCACGTGCCACGTGGTCCCGTGTCTGGTGTCCACGCCTCTGAGTCCTGGCCGCAGGGCAGGCAGGCGCCACGTGTCACGAACTTGGTCCTCACCCACGATGGTCGCTCGTTCCTGTGGGTGTGGACCACAGGGCACAGCGTGCCGGGACCAGGTCACAGGCTGGCGAGCGGCAGAGTGGGGGCCTGTCGGAGTGTGGCCCGGCCCAGCCACGGCGGAGGAGCCCCGCTCCTCCCTGCACGGACCTCTCCACGCCTCAGGGGCCCGTCGCGCCCAGCGTGGAGCCAACGGCACGCACTCGTGGGGCACGGTGAGGGTCACACACATGCACACACGTGAAGCCTTAGAGCCACAGGCGTGCTCGCCGGCTCACAGAATCACTTCCCCACGCAGGGCCTCCCCGTGACGCCTCCAGCACACGGCGTGAGGGTCCGCTGCTGCAGCGGGGGCTCCACTGTCGAAGCTGCCCCGGGGGCCCTCGGAAGCGAAAACGCAGAGACAAGGCAATAAACTTCACACACGTCTGCACGGAAAGCCGGAGCGCATGCTGGAGAACGGAGTGGGCAGAAACAGGGAACAGACAAGAAGCCCAGAGACCAGCCGGAGGGGAGCCGCGGAAGATCACACCCAGGAAGCGACGGAGCGGAAGCGCCCGCCACCCTCGGAGGCCCCGGCCCTGGAGGGAACGGTGCACCTCACGCCACTCGACACCACGGTGGCCAGGGCTCGGGGCGCTGTCGGGGGAGAAAAGACACGACCCTCGAAACGCCTTCTCGCTGCTCCGTCCGACCGAAGCCGAGGGAAAAGTTTCTTGCCCGAGGTTCCATCCACTGAGTGGTCACCCCGCCTGCGGCCAGGCCACGAGCGTCTTCAGACTGGGTCTCAGCACATCTGCTCCCGCGGCCCTTTCCCAGACATCCCGGCAAAAGTCTTAACCGGAGATTAAACCAAGAAAGGGGCGCGGGAGCCAGGGGCGGAGGGGACCCCAGGGTCGGCACGGGGAGGGGCCAGGTCACTGGGAAGGATGTGTTGTCGATATGGGGGACCGCCCCCCTGGGGGAAAGATCACAGGCAGGTTTAAGACGGGGCTTCTAGAAATCCCTCAGAGATAAAACCACGATAACGTAAACACCCAGCAGATGAACAACAGACGGTGACCGGACCCTGCGGGGGGACAGAGGAAGGGCTGGCCGAGCACCTGTACCAGAATTCCAGAGGTGCGGGCACCAAGGAACACCCCAAATGGAAGTATCTAAAAACAGCAGCATAGATGTGTTACTCAGAAACCTGGAAAGAAACACCAAGCTCCAACAGGAAGTGAACCCCCCGGGAGGGGGGGCAGAGGGTACACCTGTTTTCTGAAAACCACACGGGATGACTCAACGCCTTCCAAAGAAATACGCCAAGCTGCACACTGTGTTCGGAACACGAAGCTAACGCCTGCTGCGGCCTTCACCCACGAGCACTCGCAGGGCGGCACGGCGGCCAGGCAGCGGTGGGCGCTGAGCGCCAGCGGCCAGCTCCGCCCTGCCACAGCCGAGCCCTTCGAAACTTCCCACCGAGGCGACGTCATCAGGAGCCAACGTTAAGGAGACCCCAGACCCATTCAACCCGCCGAGCGAGACAGAACGGACACCCGGCTCCCTCCCCCACTGGCACTGTGGGCGCACGTTCTCCCTCGCCCAGCAAGAGCACGAGGGATAACAAACACGAAGCTGAACCACCGCCGTCTGTCAGCCCACAGGGGCAGCCCCCGCGACCCAAGCGCCCACGACGGACTTGCTGCCCGGCCCAGCAGGCGTGAGCGTCGTCCCAATGCGCTGTGGTTGCGGGTTCGCTACCCGGTCGGGGCCCACGCAGGAATCAGTCAACGAGCGCGTGATGACGGAGTGAGCGGGATGACAGACTGAGTCCCCACGTCCCCCTCACTCTCTCTCTCTGAGTCAACTTTGAAAACCGATCCCGCTGCCGTAGAGGGAGAGAAACTCGTCATGAACCCTTCTGTGGGGCACAAAACAGAACACGCAGAAGAGAGAGGACCTGCCGTGAGCTCGGCATTCCCGCCTCCCCCGACGCCGAGCCTCCCATGGGGACGGCAGGCCCACGGGCCCCCAGGGCGGCCACCCGGGTGGTCGGAGCAGGGCTGGACCGGCCTGCAGCCCTCGGAGACACAGAAGGGAGGAGGAGCCCGCCGTCGATGAGGCCCCCTGACTCAGAGCGGTCCTGAGAGTGAACTGCCGAGTCCAAACACACCGGCAGGCGCTGCCACAACGTCGCCGTCACAGACCCCGCTGGAGGGGCGGCTGGTGCAAGGGGCCGCGTTGCAGGAAGCTCCCCCCCTCCCGTAAAGCAGCGAAAGTTGCAGAAGGCCTGCTTCGGCGGGCCCCGGGGCCGGCAGGGGCAGCAGGTGCAAAGGCCCCGCAGCAGCGACGATGAAGCAGATGGCGTGGACCCACTGGCCAGGCCTCTGCCACGTGTTTCCCACGAAGCCCGGAGAGGAGTCTTTCTCTGTCCCCTAGGTGTGAACATGGGGACACCGGACCCAGAGTGAAGGGTTCTCCCGGACGGACGGACATGGCCCTGGCTCTGGAGAGCGGCTGTTCGGGGGCACCCCTCCACTCCAGGGCCCCCTGCTCAGCATGCCCTCCCTCTATAAGTCGCTAAAGGACACCCGCCCCCCAAGTCTTCAGCGGAGTTCGGGGGGCCTGACCCCAGGCACCGCTGACCCGAGACCCGAGCACGGGCCTCCCCGTGGTGAGGCTGCACTTTGTCTGGGTGACCAGGGCTGCCCGGCGGACGAGACGCAGCCTCACCTCCAACACACTGCAGGGAGCTCACGAAATGGACAGTGTCCACTGGGCCACAGATTCCTCTGACGGCGTCCCCAGCAGATCAACGCTGGGTGGCAGGGAGGCCGAGGGTGGCGCCCACCAGGGCGGCGCGCTCTGGTTGGACTGACCGGGTCTCTCCCGGGACCCACGGGGGGCAGCCTGGCGGCCCCGAGGGCAAACCCGGAAGGACAGCTGAGGCTCACAGTCGGGCAAACAGCACACACGACTCCTTACGTAACTGCCAGCAGCTCGGAACTTTGTGAAGGCACCTGGTTGGTGGCTGACAGCTGGGACAGGACCCAGTGAGTCCAC
>PVJI01034409.1:0-10477 GCA_004026765.1 Micronycteris hirsuta | reverse complement strand
ACATACATGCAGAATTAACCTCTTTTCCCCATCCCTGCTACTACTAGCATCCTCATCTAAGCCAGCACCATCTTTCTGTTAGAAAACCTCCTATTTCTGCCCCTCTACAGTATATTCTTTCCATGTCAACTAGGACAATACATTTCAAACAACTTGAATTATGTCATTTTTCTCCTCAAAACCCCGACTGTAATGACTTTCTCTCACATACAGTAAAATCCACTAAAATCCGTCAGCCCTAATGGACTGCCTTATCTGGCTCCTGCCTATTACTTTTTAAAAAAACTTTTATTTAGTGTGTGTGTGTGCATGAGAGACAGAGAGAGAGAGAGAGAGAGAGAGAGAGAGAGAGAGATCAATCTGTTGTTCCACTTATTTATGCATTCATTGGTTGATTCTTGTATGTTCCCTGACCGGAGATCAAACCTGCAAGCTCAGCATATCAGGAAGACACTCTAACCAACTGAGCTGCCCAGCTAGGGTACCGGCTATTTCTCCAATGTCATCTCCTACCAGCTTTCTTGGTTCCACACACACTGGTTTCCTCGCTGGACTTTAAATGTGCCCAGCATATCCTACCTAGGAGTCTTTGCATTTACTTTTTTCTGTGTGGAGCTCTTCTCCCTTACTTTTTTTTTGCTCTCTATTCAAGTGTTACCTTTTCACAGAGGCATTCCTTTGGGATATCTATTCCCTAGTAGCATATTCCCCTTTTCAACCCACTCCATTACTATTTCTTTAGTCTGATTTACCATTTTTTAGGGTGCTGTAAACCATTATAATGGTTTGGGAGTAATAAATTGGGGGGGGTGTGAATTAGAGAGAGTTTAGAGCAAATCACAGAAAACAACATGGAATGAATATTAAATGTTCTGTTCTTTAAAACACCTAGGGAATTCAGCTGGCTGTAGCTCAGTTGATTGAGCGCGGGCTAGGAACCAGGCGGTCCCCGGTTCGATTCCCAGTTGGGGCACATGCCTGGGTTGCGGGCCAGGTCCCCAGTGAGGGCCATGTGAGAGGCAACCATACATTGCTCTTTCTCCCTTCCTTCTCCTCTCTCTGAAAATAAATAAATAAAGTCTTTAATAAAAAAAAAACACTTAGGGAATTCAGCAACTGTGAATTTCTTATTGGCTGTCTTTCCTCCTGGGTCCCCAGTCTCCTTTTTTTTTTTTTTTTTTTTTTAACTACTGTAGGGTTTTCTCACACTCTGACCTGTGGCCCATGTCATCTTTTTTATTCAAACTCCTCTCAGAACACTCTAAAAAACTCAAATAGGGTCTATCACCTTTGGTTGTTTTTGTTTAACTAACTACTTTTATTAAAGTATAACATATGTTTAGAAATATGTACAGTTTGACCACCACTCATACTATTTCCATTCTATAAAAACCCCAGAGAGTTACCACTATCCGGACTTAAACATCATAGATTACTTATGTTTACATTAGTGGGATCATTCAGTAAATACTCTACTCTTTTATGTCTAACTTCTTTCATTCAACAATTTGTGAGGCTCAACCGTATTGAGCAGTAGCTCATTCCTTTTCACTGCTATATAATATTCCGTTTGTAACAATAATCAGTTTATTTATCCATTTTGCTGTTGATTGGTATTCACATTGCCTCCAGTATTGAGCTATTATGAATAATGTGACCATGAATGTTTCTTTATGTGTTTCTTGGTGTACATGTGCTTGCATTTCTGTTGGGCAATATATAGAGTAGAATTACTAGGTTAAAAGGTATGCATATGATTAGCACTAGAAGATACTGCCAAGGAATTTCCTTTTCTTTAAATTGTATTTTATTGATTATGCTATTACAGTTTTCCTAACCCTAACTCTTTTCCCAGCTCCACCCAACACCCCCCACTGCTTCAGGTAATACCCCACCATTTTTCATGTCCATGGGTCATGTGTATAAGTTCTTTGGCTACTCCATTTCCTATACTGTACTTTATATCCCCATGGCTACTCTGCAACTATCTATTTGTACTTCTTAATCCCCTCACCTCTTCACCCATTCCCCCATACCTCATTCCCATTGGCAACCATCAAAATGCTCTGTGTCCATGATTCTGTCTTTGTTCTTATTGTTTACTTAGTTTGTTTTTTAGATTCAATTGTTGATAGATATGTATTTATTGCCATTTTATTGTTCATAGTTTTGGTCTCTTTCTTAAAGAAATCCCTTTAATATTTCACGTAATAATGATTTGGTGATGATGAACTCTTTTAGTTTTTTCATGTCTGAGAAGCTCTTTATCTGCCCTTCAATTCTAAATGATAATGTTACTGGGTAGAGCAATCATGGTTGTAGGTTCTTGCTTTTCATGATTTTGAATGTTTCTTGCCAATCCCTTCTAGCCTGCAAAGTTTTTTTTGAGAAATCAGCTAGAAGTCTTATGGGAACTCCCCTGTAAATAAGTAACTTCTTTTCTCTTGCTTTTTTAAAGATTCTCTATCTTTAATCTTTGGCATTTTAATTATGATGTGTCTTGGAGTGGGCCTCTTTGCATCCATCATGTTTGGGACTCTCTGTGCTTCCTGGACTTGCATGTCTATTTCCTTCAGCAAATTAGGGAAGTTTTCTTTCATTATTTTTTCAAATAGATTTCCAATTTCTTGCTCTGTCTCTTCTCCTTCCAGTACCCCTATGATGTGAATGTTGAACCTATTGAAGTTGTCCCAAAGGTTGCTAATACTTTCCTAATTTTTTGGGGGGGCTTCTTTTTTCTTCTTGGTGTTCTGATTGGTTGTTTTTTGCTTCCTTATGTTTCAAATCATTGATCTTATTGTTGGCTTCATCCACTCTAGTATTGTTTCCCTGTAAATTGTTCTTTATTTCACTTAGTGTATCCTTCATTTATTTTTTTTCTGAACACAGTTTTATTTTATTTTTATTTTTACTTTTTAAAATATATTTTATTGATTATGCTATTACAGCTGTCCCATTTTCCTCCCTTTACTCCCCTCTGCCCTGCACAACCCCTCCCACCTACATTCCCCCCCTTTAGTTCATGTCCATGGGTCATACATATAAGTTCTTTGGCTTCTACATTTCCTATACTATTCTAAACCTTCCCCTGTCTATTTTCTACCTACCATTTAGGCTACTTATTCTCTATACCTTTCCCCCCCTCCCCCTCCCACTCCCCTGTTGATAACTCTCCATGTGATCTCCTTTCTGTGGTTCTGTTCCTGTTCTAGTTGTTTGCTTAGTTTGCTTTTGTTCTTGTTTTGGGCGTGGTTTTTAATAAATGAGTTTGCTGTCATTTTACTGTTCATATTTTTTAATCTTCTTTTTCTTAGATAAATCTCTTTAACATTTCATATAATAAGGGCTTGGTGATGATGAATTTCTTGAACTTGACCTTATCTGAAAAGCACTTTATCTGCCCTTCCATTCTAAATGAAAGTTTTGCTGGACAGAGTAATCTTGGATGTAGGTCCTTGCCTTTCATAACTTTGAATACTTCTTTCCAACCCTTTCTTGCCTGTAAGGTCTGTTTTGAGAAATCAGCTGACAGTCTTATGGGAACTCCTTTGTAGGTAACTGTTCCCTTTTCTCTTGCTGCTTCTAAGATTCTCTCCTTATTTTTAATCTTGGGTAATGTAATAATGATGTGCCTTGGTGTGTTCCTCCTTGGGTCCAACTTCTTTGGGACCCTCTGAGCGTCCTGGACTTCCTGGAAATCTATTTCCTTTGCCAGATTGGGGAAGTTTTCCTTCATTATTTGTTCAAATAAATTTTCAATTTCTTGCTCTTCCTCTTCTCCTTCTGGCATCCCTATAATTCGAATGCTGGAATGTTTAAATCAAATAAACTTTCAATTTCTTGCTCTTCCTCTTCTCCTTCTGGCATCCATATAATTTGAATGTTGGAATGTTTAAAGATGTCCTGGAGGTTCCTAAGCCTCTCCTCCTTTTTTCAAATTCTTGTTTCTTCACTCTTTTCTGGTTGAATATTTCTTTCTTCCTTTTGTTCCAAATTTTTGATTTGAGTCCTAGTTTCCTTCCCATCAATATTGGTTTCCTGTACATTTCCCCTTATTTCACTTAATGTAGCCTTCATTTTTTCATGTAATTTGTGACCAAATCCAACCAATTCTGTAAGCATCCTGATTACCAGTGTTTTGAACTGTGCATCTGGTAGGTTGGCTATCTCTTCATGGCTTAGTTGTATTTTTTCTGGAGTTTTAATCTGTTCTTTTATTTGGGCCATTTTTTTCTTCTCAGCACACCTGTGACATAGTAAGGGGAGGAGCCTTAGGTGTTCGCTAGGGCAGGGCAACCCTTGCTGCATTGTGATGCTGTATGTGGGGGCAGGGCCTGAGAGGGAACAATGGCACTTGCTCCACTCTCTACAGATTTCAGTCATTTCCTCCACTACCCACAAGCAAATTGGGCCCTTCTGGTGCTGATTCCCATGTGGGCAGGCTTGTGTATGTTCTAGGACCCTGTGGGTCTCTCCAACAAACTCTCCGGTGAGGCTGGGAGTTACTCCTGCTGCTGCCTTAACTCCCACGGGTGTTTTCAATCAGTGATTTGAGGCTTTATTTCCCGGTGCTCACTTGGACCATGGGTTGTACAGTCTGTTTCACTCCCCATCTGTTTCTCCTGGTTTATCTGCAAGCAAATGTAGGACTTCCCACTCCACCAGCTGTAGCCTTGCCCTCCGTCACCCCCACCCCCGGTCCTCCACCTTGCCTAGAGTCCTCTCCACCCAGCTGCTCGTCTCCGCCCCTCCTACCGGTTTGGGTGAATTTGTCTTCTTTAACTCCTTGTTTGGACTTCCATACCATTCAATTTTCTGTCAGTTCTGGTTGTTTTTTGTTTTAAAATTGTTATTGTCCTTCTTTTGGTTGTGTGAGGAGGCACAGTATGTCTACTTATGCGTCCATCTTGGCCAGAAGTCCCTGTATCCTTCATTTCTGACTGGCTCTTGTTTATGCTGTTGAGGTCCTCACTAAGTTCCTTGAGCATTCTTATAAACATTTTTTTTCAGTCTTTATCTGATAGATTGCTTATCTTCATTTCATTTAGTTCTTTTTCTGGAGTTTTGATCTATTCTTTCATTTGGGCCATGTTTCTTTGTCTCCTTATTTTGGAAGTCTCCCTCTGTTTGTTCCTATGTATTAGGTAGAGTTGCTATGACTCCCTGTCTTGGTAGAGTAGCCTAAAGTAGTAGGGGTCCTGGAGGGTCCAGTGGCTCAGCCTCCTCTTTCCCCCAAGCTGGGTACTCCTAGTGTGCCCTTCATGTGAGCTGAGTACACCCTCCTTTTTCTGTTGAGCCTTGGTTGCTGTGGGCAGATCAATGGGATGGATTTACCCAGGCCAGTCAGCTGCAAGGATTGGTTGTGACCACTTACTACCAACTTCCACCCTTTGTGGAGGATCAGCTGTGCAGGGGCAGGGTGGTGGTGCTCTGATGTGGTCTGTAACTATCCACTGGGTTTCAAGGGTGATGCAGGCCAAGATCAGCCCGCATCTATGTTTTGCCTGGGGCCACCCTGCTTGAGCTATAAACCAATCTGGCATAGCAACTACTTGTGATGGGCTTGGAGATTCCCAGGCAAAGCCAAGCTGTGAACCTAGGCTGGCTGCTGTGTGTGCAATGCACTGAAGTCACCTGTTGCTTGTTTGAGAGGATTTAGGAAGTTGTGGAGTATGAGCCAAGACCAGACATTTATAAGGAAAAGCAGCTTAGGTGGGCCCTTCAGTTGGGTGGGGCAGTGTCTCTGGTGATCTCCAAGGTGTGCCAAACAGTGTTAGCCAGGTTGATGAGTCTTACATATGGCACTAGCTTGCTGGCTCTAGGGGAGGAGGGTTTAGAAAAGGGATAATGTCTCCTACTTACCTCAATGTCAGACACTTCAATTTCTCCCTCTATGCCACTGGTGCCTTTCAAGGTGCTTCCCTGGTGCTGGACTCAGAGAGAGTGAGTCCGAGAAGGTCAGTCCATATTTCGGTTCTTTAAGAGGAACTGTCTGGGGCTCCAGCATTTATTCCACCAACTCAATCTCCACTGTTTTTTGCAGCCAGAAATTCTGGGGATTTGCAGAAGTCCAGCTTACTGCAAATTCTTAAGGGGGGGTAGCTCCGAAAGTGGGTGACGGTAAGGCGGAATGAAGGAGTCGATGCTCTTCTTTTTTGGTGCCTTTTAGTTCAGTTTATTGAAAATGAGAGACCAGCTTTCTTGCTAGTCTCTCGGCCTCAAAAACTGACTAACTCCTCGAACAAAGGAACTATCTCTATTTTAAAGACAAGGCATTTTTTTTTACAACAGTAGTGATAAAAAGCAGACACACATCTTTTACAATTAGTAAAGAACAGCTGCAAGTTACAAATCACCAAGAAATAACACGTGGAGCAATTAAAAAGGCTATAAATTCTACTCATGTTAAACAAATGGATATTTGGATAAGGAATCATCATCAAACAGCTAGAAATAATATTAGTACTAACTATTTTAAGCACTAATAATTGGTTAGTCATATATATATATTTTCTTAGGTCCTAGATAACTCTAAATTAGTAATTAGAAATATATGTAGAGGTAAGTCTTTGTGCTTAGGAAATTTGAGAGAGAGATGTCATCTAAATCAAGGTACTTCTAACCCAATTAGCTGTTCTTTGAAGCATAAACATTTGCCAGTGTCCTTGGAATCCTAAGCAACAGATGGTCCTTATCTACAAACTTTCTGAAGTATAAATCCTAACTAACGTTAATGGCTACTCACTAAACTTCCTAGCTATTAAAATCTTTTCCTATATCTCTGGTCTAAAGAAGAACAATAAATTGCTGAATTTCAGGGAGAATGGTTTAAAGTGTTTCTAGTAATGACTTCTCCCAGGCCTCTTTCATCAATTAACAGACTGCTTTGCTTCTTGCATTGAGGTGGCTTGGCTTGCTAAATGGCTATTCGCTCCTTAATCCTTTCATGTGGGGGATGGCCAGGATGACCCAACTTCCAACAATTTACAATCCATTAGAATTGTTCTAACTCTCAGGAGTGCTAAAGCAAGCCTGCACAGAGTGAGACTTGCGGGTGGACTGCCCATGGTCGCCTCCTGCTATGCAGCCCTTTCATGTGTGGGGAATAGATTAGCAGTTAGAAGTCTTTGTTTTTAGAGGTCAATGGGCATTTCCACATCTACACCATGCAAGCCACAAGCCAGACCTGTGGGAACTGCCCCTGGTCGCCTGCCGCCGTGCAGTGGCATCTTGCCCTTATTCGACTGTGCCGAGAAATGGGTGGGGCTAGTTCCCCGCAAATCAGTGCTCATGGATCTGATGTAGGATATTAATACCAAATCTTTTATATTAAGATCTATAATCCTCCTGGGTCAACTTTCCTTTGTTTTCCCAATGAATATTCAGTTGACTTGGCACCATTTATTGAAAACTCAACCTTTCACTAGTGTTTGGTGTTTCGCTTTTGTCATAATGTAGCCATCTATGTGAGGGTCTGATTTTGGACTCTATTGTATGTCATTTGTCTATTTTGTCATTTCTTTGGCCAAAGTACCACACGGTCTTATTTATTGTGGCTATATAGTAAGGTTTGAAAACTGGCACAGTGGGTCTCTAAATTTATTCTTCTTTAAGTTCATCTTGACTCTTCTTGGACCTTTGCATTTCCATATGTGTTTTTAGAATCAGCATGTCAACACACACACACCTGTACAGTTTTTATTGGGATTACATTGAATCTTTTGATTAGGGATTTTCAGTGGGTGTGCTGTGGCACACTGGTGTGACACAAGAATTTTTAAAGCATGCGGTGCCCCAGACTAAATAGTGACCTCTTTTCCCTTAGATTATAAAAAAAAATGACCTCTTTTCCCTTAGATTATAAAAAAAAAAAAAAAATGACAACAGCCAACACAACAGTAGCCATCCAGTGTGAAGAATTAAAATTATACCTATTTTTTGTCAGATCAGCAAAAAATACATATTTTTGGTGTAATGAAAAATTTTAGTAATTACTTTGTGTGCCATGAGATGAAAAATGTTGAAAATTGCTGCTCTAGATCAATTTGAAGGGAAATTGGCATCCTTATAGTATTTAGAATTCCAGTCCACAAACACAGCATATCCTTCTACTTATTTAAATCATCTTTAATTTCTGTCACTGATAATTTATAGTTATCTGTTTATCAGCCTTTCACATATTTTACTAGATGTACTCATAGGTTTTTGATGTTTTTTGATGTAATTGTATTTTCATCCTTTTCAATTTTATTCTTTTTAAGAATCATTTTATTTTTCAATTACAGTTGACATAAAATATTATATTAATTTTAGTGTACATCTCAATAATTAGACATTATATAGCTTATAAAGTGATCATCCCAATAAATTTCATACCCATCTGACATCGTACATAGTTATTAGAATATTACTGACTATATTCTCCATGGTGTACTTCACATCCCCATGACTACTCTGTAACTCTCAACTTGTACTTCTTAATCCCTTCACCTTTTTCACCCATCCTCCCAATTCCCCTGCCATCTGACAATGGTCAAAATGTTCTCTGAATCTATGTCTCTTTCTGTCCTGCTTGTTAGTTTATTTTGTTTTTCAGATTCAATCGTTGATAGATATGTATTTATTGCCATTTTATTGTTCATGTTTTTATCTTTTCTTCTTCTTCTCCTCCTCTCCCTCCTCCCCTTCCTTCTCCTCCTCTTCTTTCTCCTCCTCCTTCTTCTTCTCCTTTTCTTTTTTTTTCTTCTTCTTCTTCTTCTTCTCCTTCTCTCTTCAACATTTCATATAGTACTGTTTTGTTAATGATGAACTCCTTTACATTTTTTCTTGTCTGAAAAGCTCTTTATCTGTTTTTCAATTCTAAATGATAGCTTTTCTAGGTAGGGTAATCTTGATTGTAGGTCCTTGCTTTTCATCACTTTGAATATTTCTCACCAATCCCTTCTGGCCTGCAAAGTTTCTGTTCAGAAATCAGGCAACATTTTTATGTGACATCCTTTGTATGGAACTAACTGCTTTTCTCTTGATGCTTTTAAGATTCTCTCTTTCTCTTTAACCTTTTGCATTTTAATCAGATGTGTTCATTTGTTTGGGCCTATTTGTGCTTCCTGGCCCTTTATATCTATTTCCCTCACCAAATTAGGGAAGTTTTCTGTTGTTTTTTAAAAAATAGGTTTTCAATTTCTTGCTCTCTTTCTCCTCTTTTCAGCACCCACACGATGTGTTGGCATGCTTGAAGTCATCCCAGAGGCTCCTTACAGTACCCTCAATTTTTATGGATTCTTTTTTCTTTTTACTGTTCTGATTGGATGTTTTTTGCTTTCTTATATTTCAAATAGTTGATTTGCTTCTTGGTGTCATCTACTGTACTGTTGATTCCATGTAAATTATCCTTATTTTAATTAGTGTATCCTTTATTTCTGACTGGTTCTTTTCTTATGGTTTCTATGTCCTTTTTAGTGCTGTTGAAGTTCTCACTAAGTTCCTTGAAAATCCTTATAACCAGTGTTTTAAACCCTATATTTAGTAGTTTTCTTGCCTCCATTTCATTTCATTCTTTTTCTGGAGTTTCTCCTTTTCTTTCATTTGGGAACTATTCCTGTGTCTCTGCATTTTGGTTGCTTCCGTATGTTTGTTTCTATGTATTAGATAGAGCTGCTATATCTCCTAGACTTGCTCGAGTGGCCTTGTTTAATAGGTGTCCTGTAGGGCCCAGTGGAACAGTTTTCCAAGTCACTGGAGCTAGGCATCCCAGGTGTGCCTTTGTGCGTGCTGTATGCACTTTCCTGCTATAGTTGAGCCTTGATTGCTGTTGGTGGCACTGGGAGGGATTGATCCCCAGGCCCATTTGGTGCAAGGACTGACTGCAACTACAGTGGAAGAGCTGCTGTCTATGCAGGTGTAGACCTTATGGAGCAGGACTTGCTCCAGTGGGGCTTTGGTGTTCATTGAGTGTGCCCCTTGAGTGTGTCACTCATGGAGGTGGTAGAGTTATAATCTGGTATGGTCTGAAGTTGTCCACTGGGTGCACTGGCTCTGATCCTCCCAGGAGGTACAAGGTCAGTCACTGCCAATGCCCTGCTTGGGGCCACCTGGCAAAAACTACAGAGCCATCTTCAGATGGCTGCTGCTTGTGCTGGGTTTGGAGGTGCCCGGGAGAGGCTGAACTGGGAACTGAGGCTAAGCGGAGGACCAAGGCCAGCTGCCACCAGTGCCAGGCCACCTAGCAAGAGGCATGGCATAGCAGAGGCCAGATGCTACTTGTTTGAGAGATTTTCAGAAGTCTAAAGCATGAGGCAAGAGAGGCCATTTGTATGGAAAAGCTACTAGAAAGCTTGAGTGGGTTTGCAAGCTGGGTGGGGCTGGGTCTCAGGGAATCACCAGGACAGAGTGAGCGGTGTAAGCCAGGTTGATGGAGACTCAGATATGGCACCTGCCTCTTGGATCTGTGTGTGTGTGTGTGTGTGTGTGTGTGTGT
>PVJI01034408.1:0-10487 GCA_004026765.1 Micronycteris hirsuta | reverse complement strand
CCCACAGCCGTCAGAGTGGAAGACAGGAATGCAGGTCTACCGCGGGGAGCTACCAAGTTGGCTGCCTGTCTTTCTGGAAGCATATGGTGCGGTGGGATGAGATTGGGCACTGTTCCCTGCTCCTCCGTTGGGGAATTCAGTCTTTGAGCTAGTCTCCCCACTTTAAAAAAGCACCTGTAACATTTGCCTCACAGGGTTGTTGTAAAGGCTCAAGGAAACAGTGGAAGGGAAAGTTCTGGAACACATGATAGGTCCTACAGAAATGTTCAGGGGTGTTTTACCCAATGGGTAGGCAACAATCTGGGGGTGCCCTGTGTGCAGGTGGGGGTCGGTTAGGGTTTGAGAATCACTACCAGATCACCCCTCTTTTTTTCACAAGATGCCTTGGAGGGGAATTTAATGGTTGCTGAAAACTGAGGCAAGCTTCCTTTCTAAAACGTTAAGTTAATTGGCTATGAGTCATCTATTCTGCTGGGGCTTCATCACACTCAGGAGGGAGGTTTTCCAAGTAATTAAGCTGTCAGGTTGCAGCCAACCTGAAGTACCCAGCTCTGGCCTTGCCGCTTGGGGACCTTCCCCTGCCCACACCGGCGGCCTCAGCGACTAGCATGGAGGTGAGCACATTCTTCCGCCAGCTGTAGAGGGAGACAATACGTGAAAACTTAAGCCTGCAATAACATTTTTCATCGATAAAGGATCAGATTTTACTCTTCTCCACCTGGTTTAAAGACCCACCAGAAATAACCACCTTCATGGGGTAATTAGGAAATTATTATCCTCTTACAAATTAGTGGATGTCTCCTTTCTTTTCCTTGGACAAGATGGAAAGGATGTTGTTTTTCTTTTACCATGGTGAGGCTGCCACGAGTAACCGGGCCACCCAGGGAAATTAATTGTTCACTTGCGGGTAAGCTGATAGCCTGCCGTTCCAGGGCGTGCCTGCCGACACACTCCAGAATAACACGTTACGTCCTCTGTGCGGCCCTTCCCGATGAAAGGAAAACCTCAATCATATGTAGTTAAAGGAGCTCTTTAAACCTGGCCTGTCAATACTTCAGAGGTGGAGAATTACGTGAAGGTTAAAAAAAGGTTTCCTAGGACTGGCTAGACATAAATTTATTAAAGGTACTGGGTGCATTCAGTCTGTGCCTGACCGATATTGCCTGTTTCTGGAATATTTGTGCTGCTTGTGGAAAACAGCACAAATATTCCACAGAGAACCCAGGAAGTTCTAAAGGCTCCAGGAAAGCTTTTTAGTTGATAGCAAGGAGAAACTGTAAAACTTCTAAATCCTGATCTGTTTTAATTTAGTAATCTTCTGAAATGGTATCGGTCACAGGAGCAGAAGTGCAAAGGTAAAAATGGAATCAACATCAGCCTCCTCCTTCCACTCCGACAAGCTCTGCCTCAATCCTCCCCCACCCCTTCCTCGCTCCTTCTCTCCCTCTCTCTCTGTCTCTCACACACATACACACACACACACACAACAACAACAACCCAACAGACTTGGCAAACCTATTGGATTCATTATGAGTCTTCTGGAATTTTCAATATGCAGAAAGAAGTACTGAAAGCCACGTGCCTGTATGTGTGCATACACACATCTTTTAGCACTTCTGTTTAGTACTTGATGTACCCCAAGAGCTCTTGCACATTCTCTCACTTAACGCAATCATGTTAAAAAAAAAAAAAAAGACCTTGCATGGCAGATGTTTTTATTATCCCCAGGTTCACCGCCGAGGAAACTGAGACTAAGACTCGGGGAGGTGGAGTTCCTTGAGCCACGTCATGCCATCAGAGGGCCAGGATGTAACCCCATGCACCCTCACAGGCCGTTGAAAGTGACCGTCATCTCGTCCTGCCGTGTGTGGGAAGGAACCCATCGTTAAGTAAGCGCTGCAGAGCCGTTCGGCCGTTTTCATTTCACGGCACACATACACTAACCACTACATTTCTGCGGCACGCCAGAAAGTATATCTTTTGCTGATCGGACCAAAAAAATAGGTATAATTTTGATTCATTCACTCCAGCTGGCTGTTGTCACTTGTCTTTATTTGACAATCCGAAGGAAAAGAGGTCAGTGCCCTGACTAAGTAGTCAGGTATCGCATGTTTTAAAAAGTCTTGCATACTGTTTGAAAATTACTGCTCCATAGTAAATGGCTGGTAGCAGCTCCATGGGATGCCCCTTCCAAAAGTATTTGCATTTAAATAGAAAACAACAAGTAATTCCAAAGAAGAAATCTCTGATAGTAAAAAAAAAAAAAAAAAAAAAAGTTAGTCCCCAGTAACAGGCTGATAAAGGAAATAAATATAAAGAATTGAGAGGACCCAGGATTTCTTGAGTTACAAAAATTAACAAAAACTTTATTTTTAGGGGCCCCTACAAGCCTCCCGGATGCCTCTGGGCCCTCAGCCCTTCTCCTTCCCATCTGCCCTGGGTAGTGCTGCTCAAGACATCAGAGGGGAGATTGCCTGCACAGTGGTTCCCAAGGCGTTCCCCCAGGGCTGGCGGCATCCGCTGGACCAAGAGCTTATTAGGGTACAGACCCTCAAGCCCTGCCCCCGACTTGTTTTATCAGAAACTCTGGGAGAGGGGCCACAATCTGTGTTTTAGCAGGCCTTCCAGGTCAGGCCGGTGCAAGGTCAGTGGTTTGAGAACTGACCTTGAGACTGGTAGAGTCTGCCAGAGAGTGACCAGGCACCACTCCAAGACGCACTGACCCCGATAGGTCCCTTCTAGTCCAACTGTGCCCACCTCACACTCTGCTCCCTCGATATTTCTTTCTCATGTGTCTTTGATACCCTGTGGCTCTTCATTTGAATGGTATTTTTTTTTTTGTCTTCCCTGCCTGGCAAACTCCTACTACTCATTTAAAGCCCAATTCAAAGATCCCCCCTCCCTCAGGACTATGCCTACCTTCTCCCAGGAAGAGTTTCACTTACCTCCTTCCCGTCTCCCCATGGCGCCTGTACAGACCCCAAAGCTTTGTCCTGTCACATTCTTTTACGTTCTCTGCAGGACCTTAACAGCGGGCTATGATAAGGTTGGGGACTTCATCTTATTTCTCTCAATCCGCAGCACCTAGCATTGTGCCAGGAATACATTAGGTGCTCAACAAACATTAGGTGCTCTTTTTCATGTTCTGCATACATGAAAAAGCGAATGCATGAGCCCATGCATTGTAACAAGAATTCTGAATAGTAGCCAAGCGACCAGCCTGTGGGTGCGCAGCTGGTTGGTTCGCAGCCCCATCCACCCCTGGGCACCCTGACTCCCAGCCCAGGACAGGGATTGATTCATGTACCTCAGACTTGGTGTCTTTAGGTAATGAATGCAATTGGTACACAGGAGAGTCATTGTGGGCTACTTTGTGACACATAATTATGCCAAACACCCAGAACAGGTAAAAACCTTCCCTTTAGGCTGCAGAGCTGCGACTTGGTGAGGTCACAGCCACTCTCCGCCATCTCTACATCTCTGTCTGTATTTGTATGTGGCACCGACCTATCGCAATGGTGTCTAGACCAGCCATTCAACCACTTACCATGCCCGGGAACCAATCTGTGGCAGCCAGCAATTAGCTCCACTCAAGTGTTTTTTCTTTTTCTCCTTTTGAAGTTGAATAGATGGTTATTATGATAGTCGTCTCCCTGCCTCCGAGTCTGCAGGCTGCCTGCAGCTCACGTCTGCAGGAGAGAAGATTAGACCCCAGAGGGAAACTGCGTGCAACACAACCGTTTGGTTTCCTTTTCGAAGTCTGCTGATTTGCCTAGGTCTTCTTTCTCCGTGAAAAGGGTCAGGATGAAGAAGGACTAGGGATCTACCCCACTGGTTCATTCATTCAGGCAGCGCTTAGTGCCTTACCCCGTGTTAGACGCTGGGGATGCACAGAGAATAAGACATGGTGACTACCTTTACATGGTACCTGGAGGGGGGAACAAGGGCTGTGAATAGAAACTTACGCTATTTTGTTTTTTTAAAGATTTTACTTATTTGTTTATTTTTAGAGAGAGGGGAAGGGAGGGAGAAAGAGAGGGAGAGAAATGTCAGTATGCGGTTGCCTCTCTTGTGGCCCCACTGGGGACCTGGCCGACAACCCAGTCCTGTGCCCTGACTGGGAATCGAACCGGCGACCCTTTGGTTCGCAGTCCACACTCAATCTGCTGAGCCACACCAGCCAGGGCCGGAGGAGAGGTTTTTACGCTGAGAGCTCAAGTGTGAGTAGCACTTAGCCTGTGGAGATGAAGGCAAGTCCCAGGCAGGGGAGCCCAGAAGTAGGAGAGGAAGGCGCTCCTGAAGAACTGCAAGCAGTTTCCATGGCCAGCTGCGTCATGCCAGGTGTTGGTGCTGCGTCCTGGGTGGGACGCCTTGAGATCCTGGATGCGCCAGAGGCCCAGGCTGTGAAGAATGAAGCTAATTGACAGTCTGGTGCCAGGACAGGAGACAGAAGGGGCATAATTTCTCGACAGTGCCTTCCTGGAAAGTAGTAGGCATGGCCAAAAGTTTGCCCCAAATACCCTTTGTATCAGGGAGAATCTCTTTCTTCAAGCCATTTGTTGCAAAGACAGGGGAAAATGTTGGAATTCATCATGATTGTCAAACTTCCCCTTTGTAATGGCAATCTCCCAGAGCTTATGAAACATGCTGAGTCTCCTTCATCCCATAAAGTCCCTTTCATCCTATCTAAACATAAGTCTTTCCTAGACTTGGGCGATGAACACACAGCACAGAGAACCAACGACGTGTTGTGGGATTGTGCACCTGCAACCTGTATAACTTTGTTAACCAGTGTCGCCCCAATGAATTCAGTAAAAAGGAAAAGCAGTCACAGATACTATATAATCTCTCCTCACCCTGTGACAGGTGCAGGCTGCCTCTCCAGCCTCTGCTCTCAGCGCTGTGCTGTCGTCCACATGTCATGACCCCCCGCCCCAGCCCTGCCAGGCTGCACGTCCACTTGCCCACGTGTCAGGGTGTCTCCAGCCTTTGTGCCTTTGCACGCCTTCTGCCTGAACTGCCCTTTTCTTATTTCGTTTTGTCTTGTCTTTTTTCTGCCATTCAAACACCCGTTTGTATTTCAAACTGCCCTGCTGTCTTCCCCTTTAATGAGACAACCCCCACCAACCCCATCAGGAAGGCTTGATCACGCCCACCTCTGTGTCCCCTAAGCACCTCTACCGCGCATCCGAGCATCCGAGCATCCGCATCCAGGGCACTTCAGTGCTGGTTCTCCCATTTAACCTCCAGGCCCTACACCGAGGAAACTGTGAACAGTTCCCTAATCTTAGGCAAATGAGTTGTTTTTCTTTTCTTTTTTTCTGTTCCTAACAAAGCCACCTTGGATGTGCCCCTCCATGTCTCCTTGGGCCCCTGTGCTAGAAGCTGTCAAAAGGAGATTTCTGGAAGGGGAAGTACTGGGTCACAGGGTTTCTGCATCTTCACTCTCACCGAATATTGCTAAGTTGTGCTCCAAACCAGGCGTACCCACACATACCACCATCAGCAATGAATAAGACCTCATCTCCCCATTGCTTATCAGCACTGAATGGGATCAGACTCGTTTTTTCACTGATGGCTGTGAAATGAACGTTCACTGTTATTTTAATTTTTAACGTCCTCATTGCTAATGAGGCAACAATCTTCCCATGACCCATTGCAGTTTCTGCTTCTGTAAATTGTCTATTCAGAGACATCCTTCATTTGTCTTTGGATTGTCGTTTTCTTACAGATTTGTAACTCTTGGTGTACTCTGGATACTGAGCAGTTGGCACTGTCTGCGTTGCACACTTCGCCCCGGGCATGTCTGTCTGTCTCCCTGGCCTGTGGCGTCTTCTGTGGTCCAGAAGCTCCAGTCTTTAGTGCGATCAAAATCATCAACCTTTTCTTCATAGTTTAAGCTTTTAACATGTTGTTTAACGGATTCTCCCCCAAACCAAGTTTATAAAATAATCCAGACATTTTCATCCAAAACTTGGAGAGTTTTTCTTTTCACACTTAGGTCTTGAATCCTTCTCAAATGTATTTGTTGGTGAAATGCAAAGAAGGGGTCTACTTTTACCTATTCCCGTATGTATAGTCAATCGGTCCAAATCCACTAATGAAAAATGTCATCCTTTCCCAATTTTTGAAATGCCATTGGCCTTTTGTTTTATTTCATTGGTCTACTTCAAGGACCAGCAAAATTCTTCTGTTAAAGGGCCAGGTAGAAAATGTTTTATGGTTTGTGGGCCACAGAGTCCCTATCACAATTACCCAACTGTGCCGTTGTACGTGAAAGCAACTCATGAGTGTGGCTGTGTCCAATGAAACTTCGCTTACAGAGCGGGCAGTGGGCTGGAGTTGCACACAGGCCGTAGTTTGATGACCCCTAGTCTAGGTATCCACCTGTGCACCAATATGACACTGTTTCAATCACGTGTAGCTTTATCTTTTATCTTTCTGTTTGGTAGAGTTGATTCCCCCTTAGTTCTCCTTTAAAATTGTCAAAGCTATCCTTGGCCCTTTATCCATCCAAATAAACAGGATCTCCTTTACAATTCAATCAAAAGCCCTGATTTAAAGGGGGACGGGTTTTTTCTCTTTTACTTTCCTAACTTCTTGAACAGCACAGCTAATTCCTTGGTTTGCCTTCTTGTTATCCATTAGCAATTGCCTTAGGTGTGCCTCACAGGTTGGGATGCTTTCTTTTTATTGTTACTAAGTTCTTCCTAACAACATGCCCATTCTGATGTCTTGTTTGCATTTTGGATTATTTAGAAGTCCGCTTAAATTATCCAAGTAGAAGGGAGTGGTGAGGTTTGTTTATTTTGAAGTTATTAATTTCATATTTAATTACACTGCTTGGAGAATCTCATTTAATTATATAAACTAAGCTTTTTGGTATTTATTAAAACTTGCTTGATGATCTCATACATCGTAAAATTTTATAAATTTTTCAGCAATCTTGTGAGAATGTATGGTTGGGGGCCAAGTTCTAGAACGAACTTATTGCCTGTACTGTTCTCAACATCCCCACATGGTTATAGATTTCTCATACTTCTGTACATGTTTGCTCTCTATATATATTCAAAGCTGTGTGATTACACGCTATCAGCGTTTCTGAGGGGACTTCCAATAATTACTACCTTCTTTCCCGCCTGGTCTGCACACATTGAGAGAGAAGTAAAGATGTAGGTCAAAGCATCGCTGAATGGAGACTAAATTGAACGACAACAGATCTTGGCATGAGACCCAAATGGGCTCGCAAATGAACCCCAAAAGGAGCCAGCAACCCCATCCAGCTTCAGGCAGCTCTAGAGCAGGGCAATCCCCAGGGGCAGCAGAGCCCTTAGGAAAGTGGAACAGCCGCTCCCAGGGGCAGCTGACTTCCTGCAGGCAGAGGGCGGGGGCTCAGCTGAAATGCGGGGGACACTCATCGTCAGTGCTGTGAGGGGATCAGACAAGTCACTCCCAGCGCGAAGTGAGTCCGGAGGCGGAGAGAGGCGGAACATGCCTTAGGAGTACCTCCCCTCATGAAAGCTGGGAGCTGACATTGTTCCCTTTAGCACATGCCTACAAGTTTAAAATTGTTTCATCTTCCTGGTGAACTGTTTTTGTTCTATTACTGTGTATTGACTGTTTATTTATGACAAATACTACTTTTTGAATGAAAAATCAATTTTCTGTGATCTTAAAGAAGCTACACAGCAACTTCAAAAAATTAGTTTATGTCTAGTTTACCTTTTTCTGGTCCTTTTAAACTTTGTGTCATTACATTTCCATTGGGTTGTTTTTCAAATCACATCCATCTGAAATTTTGGTTGATGGTGCTGGTGGTAGGAATTGTTGAGCAAAGTTTCTTTTGTCTTTTTGTTTTGAAAAATGTTTAAACCTGTACAATGAACACCGCTATACCCCTCAACTAATATTTGCCACGGCTGCCCTGGCTGGTGTAGCTCAGTGGATTGAGTGCAGGCTGCAAACCAAAGGGTTGCCGGTTCGATTCCCAGTCAGGGCACATGCCTGGGTTGCAGGCCAGGTCTCCAGTGGGGGCCAAGTGAGAGGCAACCACACATTGCTGTTTCTCTCCCTCTCTTTCTCCCTCCCTTCCCTTCTGTCTAAAAAAAAAAAAAAAAAAAAAAGCCACTGCTAAGTCTTCCCAAATCTGTGTTCCCTCTCTCGTTCTCTATCTTTTTTCCAAGTCATTCTGCTGCACACTCTGTGACACACCACTCCTAAATATTTCAACACACATTTCCAAAGAACAAGAACATTTTTATCCACCTACCTCACCATAACCACACCTAGGAAAATCAACGTTAGTTCATTATCTTCTGATAGATTTTCTAAGTTGGCTTCCTCCTTTGCGATAGGATCCATTCAAAATGTATGCACTGCATCTGGCCACTAGGTCACTTTAATTTCCAACAACCTAGATATGCACCTCCACACACACACTTCCTTCTGCCTTCTGTTGTATTGAGTCCTTTGTGCCGAGTCCAGGCCTCCCGTTCTGCACTAAGCTCCACACTCTGGATTTGACTGACTTCCCCTCTCATTCGATTCATTTCAGACATTCCTGGTAAGAACACCATACAGAAGCTGGTGTCCATCTGCCGGTCATGCCCAGTTTGGCTCCCTGGTTAAGTCAGCAACTCCCAGATTTCTCCACTGTAAAAGCCCAAATTCTTTCTAACTTAAAAATAATCTGTGGAGTTTTGCCCAGCTGGTGTAGCTCAGTGGATTGAGCGCAGGCTGGGAAGCAGAGGGTCCCAGTTCGATTCCCGGTCGGGGCACATGCCTGGGTTGCGGGCCGGGTCCCCTATGAGGGCCATGTGAGAGGCAACCATACATTGCTCTATCTCCCCTCCCTTCTCCTCTCTCTGAAAATAAATAAAATCTTTAAAAAAATAATAATAATCTGTGGAGTTTTAACCTTGAGACCAAATGCATGTCTTTTACTCAATTATTTCAGCATTCCTTGATGATCCTTATCTGCAGAAATTTTTACACTAAATTATAAAATAGTGATTGTGTGATTCATTGTTCCTTGCATATTTATCAGCTGGCTTTCTTCCATTAAACACGCTACGTATGTCCAATTTTATGATTTATCAACATGCCTCTGATGACTAGTGGATGATTAGTGGGTCAGAAAATACCCGGCTTTTGATGGGTGTTTCAAACCACATAGTTACTTGGTTCTCTTGGTCAGGCACTCAGTTTTTACCAGAGCATACTAACAAGCCAAGAACTGCATTTTGTAGTTTCTAGCAGAAACTGAACAGCTTTAACTCCAAATCCCCACGGGTCCATGCTGTGATCCTCTCCCTGGGTCTTACTAGCAGCTCCATATATACCCTTATCTACCAAGGACACTTTCATTAACGTGGGAACTGCTGGGTCATAAGGCCCAAGTTGCTGGGAAGCTTGCACAAGCGTCTGAATCTGTTTTAGAGTTTTTTGCTCCAGGACCCATTCAAAACTGACAGCTTTATAAATAACATGGTAAATAAATCAGAGTGGCACAATTACATGAAGTATATGTTTGCCTTCAAATCCCGAAGAGCCCCATCAAGTACTATGCCTCTTTCTTCATGGCAGGCAGTGAAAGACACAGAGATTTGTCTCTCACTTTATAGGACGCTATCCTGACGTGATCAAGGCCTAAATAGCCTTTAAAATGTTTTTACTCATTTTGCTGTCTCCTGAAGTTTCATGGGGTTTATCTTCCATCTTTTGGCATGAATGTGTTTCATTAAGACATTTAAGGCGTGTGATACTTCCTGCTAACCAGCTCTAATTAGCATAATGTCATCATTATAATGGCCAGAATAATGTTTTGTAGAATATCAAAATGCTCAAGGTCCCTTAATACTATATTACATCAGAGAGCAGGAGAGTTGACATGGTTCTGAGATGGGACAGTGAAAGGATATTGCTGACCCTGCTTCAGAGTAGCTTTCTTGAGTGGAATAGAATAGAAAACATGTGCTAGGTCCATAGCTGTATGCAAGATACCAAGATATCTGTCAACTTTCTGCAGCAAACACACTACACTAAGAGACAGCAGCTAAGTTACCACATGATTAAGTTCCTTCTCAAAGATGCACATAACTTCTCTACCAGCCAAACCTGGGAATTAAAAGTGGTGCAGTAGGAATCAGCACCCCCTGCATTTTAAAAATCCACAGTGGGCAAAATATATGACATTCTCTTGGGGAAGGGCACTTCCAAGGACTTCTTTTTGGTTCATCGTACCTTAATAGCTCTCACTCTGTAACCGAAAACGCAGCTTCAGCTGCCTGCTGCCATGAAAGCCAGACTCCTGAGACAGGTGCTAGAGCAAAAGGAAAGAGGTTTCTTCAGGTGCCGCGACCTGGGAGAATGGCGGACTCCAGTCTCAGAGACTATTTCCCCTTCCTGCTCCAGCCTGTGCTTCTTTTTTTTTTTTTAATTACTTCATTGTTTTTCAATTACAGTTGTCTGCATCCTCTCCCCTCCCC
>PVJI01034407.1:0-10483 GCA_004026765.1 Micronycteris hirsuta | reverse complement strand
TTTTTACTACTTTCACAGCATCAAAAGAAGGTTATTTTTTCTACTAGTAAGAAAATGCTGGTCTTTAAGTTTCAAAGTATATTACTGTATGGCTTCATTGACTTGTATATTATTGAACAAGTCTTGAACTGAGGCCTAAATTCCAGTTGTTATTAATAGGCAAAAGCATTTGCTGTCCAAGAGTTTGGACAGTGAGCAATAGAATATTATAGAAAGAATATAAGCATTAGAGGGAAATAGAAATGGATCTGAGTTTAAATGCTCCAGCTTATTAAGTTAGAGGCCCTGCAGCAAGTCCATTTCAATCTCAGTACCTCAATTTTTTCATCTGTACAATTGGATAATAAGACAGTACTTCATGGGAATTCTGTGAGTTTTAATGAGAAACACTTAGCGCAATGCCAGGCTCATGATAAGCACTTGATAAAAGATAGCTATATGGTTACGGTACCAATATTAAGAAGGCTTTCCATTCTTTGCAACTATATCTTTGTCACAAGTTGGAAATTCTCCCTTCTACTCCCCTGTTCTTCAATCTTGATTTAAATCATTGTCCATTTTGCTAACTGGTTACATGATAATGTAGTACAAAATCTCCAGTTTTAACTCCTAGATCTGCAGCCCACTTGACCTCCGGCAAGTCACTTAAATTTTTTGTGCCTCAAGTTCCTCATCTGTAAAGTATGTTAAGTAACATCTATTGTGATGAGTAAAGGAAATACTGAATGTATAAGTGCCTGGTACAATAGTAGGCAGAGTATAGGTGTGCAATTTTTGATGGCACAGGGCAAGCGGATAGACAAGCCTGTTTCCCAAAGTATAAATTTAAGTAATGTTGCATAAGTACAACACCCACGTTCTGTAGCTGCCTCAGATACATTTTGTAAATGTTGAAGAGCCATGTCTCCTCTTCAAGAGGGTATTTGAGAAATATGAGTGTTGTAGATACATGGGAGAGTCAGGAATTTCCAACACCTTTGTTTCCTAAAATACCAAAAAATTAGATTTCCAGAGTGCCTCAAGCAAAAAAACTGTCCAGTTACTTCAATAGAATCAATTTCCAATAAGATCCAGAGCTTCACAACATTTGCCAGGCCTGTACAAATGCAAGGCAATATGAGCAAGCTGCAATATTTACGGAATCTGTAGTAAAGCTTAAAACAAGTGCATTTTTGTTAGTTACAAGAATTACCCACATCTCAAAAACAATCTAACTTACAAAACTTCATATATAAAAAACATCTAAAACTGCCATCACAAAAAGATTCTCAGACTTCTCAAGGAAATTCATCAAATGGTGATCTTCCCGAACAGCTTTTAAATGATCTGATTTACAGAAATCTGCTTTGCACATAAATCTTCGGGAGCACAGCTATTGCCCAAATGAGGAACACTCACAGTTAGAACAAGATTTCTCCTGCTTGGATGCCCATTATCAGAGTGAGGAGGGGCTGAGTAAATCACCGTGCCCCTGCCAGAGTCTTGTTCCCTTTCGTCCTCATCACTGCTGTGGTGGACTGTCAGGGAGAAGATGTAGGGCTCTCTAAATAGTTGAGTTCAGCAATCTTCTAAAATGCTGACACAGCTCCCCTGGCTAAGTGAATGCAATATTTCTGTGACAATCTTCCATAATCCAAGGAGCAGCTCTCTTAGGTCAGCAGAGGTGATAGTGGTTTCCTGTCAACCGGGAGAGATCACTCCAAGTTTTCATGCAGAGCTGGGAAGAGTCACTCCACTTTTTCATTTGGATAAAATCCACACCTAGCACAAAGCATTGAAAGGCATCATTGCAATCTGTCTTCTCTTACCATTCTCCCAGGACTGGCACTGTACCCTACACATGAGCTTAAAGACTAATAACACAAGATGTTTAGCCATTCAAGCACACTCAAATTTGTTTTGAATGTTGCTGTCCATGGGACTGATTTTAACCTTATGTTGACCCATTATAACACAAAGATACCGACAGTCCTTTTCGGTTTATAAGGCACTTTGACATACTTCATGTTTTTTGTTCTCTCCAGAAATTATATAAAGTAGAATTGTCATCTTCATCATACAGATATGGAAATAAGTTTTGGAACATAGTCTTTTTGTCTATAATCCTCTCTAAATGCTGCATCCAGATGTGAGTCAACACTTTTGATGAGAGGTGAGCACAGCAAAGACTCTTGACAGCCCCCTAATGTCCCAGTCCAGCATTGATGTGGTCTTAGACTTGGAAATCAGGATTTCTCAGAGGAACTTGAAAGCATCTATCCATCACCCTTTGACAGACACAAAATAGTCCATTTAATGCTATTTCCTGGTGTTTAATTTTTATCAACTTGGCTTTTTGTAGCACAAAATAGTTCCAAGGTGTAGGTGGATTTTGAGAAATCTTGTTCTCCACTCACAGGTCTTGAAATTCATCTTCCTTTTAGTTTGTGATTTAACATTTTGAAGCTTGATGTGCCTATAATGTACTAGTGCTTTAAAGATAAACAAACAGTTCCTGCCTTAGGGATCTGCACTAAGGAGTAATAGGCAGGAAACAACCAACTACAGTACATCAAATATAACATTAATGGTATGAACCAAGTTGTTGGTGACTAAGAGTAAAGGAAAAGTATTATTCATTGTGAATGGCAAGACTATGACTTCATCTAGGTGGTAACATTTGAGCTGGCCTTCAAAGGTTGTGTAGGAGTCTACCATAGATGCAAGGGGAAGAAGAGGGCATCCCAGGCAGAGACATGGTCTAGGAATGACAGAAACATGAAGATGCTGGATATGGTGGGAGTAGGGGGAATGTCATGAAATAAATAACTAATGGTAGAGTGGGCAGCAAGATTGAAAAAAAAAAAATCAGAAATCCTGACAATCATGATGAGATGTGTGTGTAGTGAAAACTCATAATCTACATAGAGTTTTCAGCATCACTTTTGCTTGATATTTATGTCAATCCTGTAGCATTGTTATTATTTTCCACTCTTTGCGGAAGGTAAAAGAAGTTAGGCCCAAATCCTCACAGTTGGAGCTAGAAACATTGTAGTCTTTGTCTAAATCCCATACTCTTTCTAATCCTTCAAAAAAAATCAGACTGACACAGGGAGACTGGAAAGGGAAGAACCCAGGGGAAGACTCTGTGAAATGCCCAAATTTAATTGAATTCCATGCCCTTAGTTTTGGTGCTCTGCACCCAGGAAGAGTAAGGGTCTACAACCATCCACCATAAGCCACTTTACTTAGCCTTTTTTTTTTCAAAGTTCTACCCATACCGATGGTGCCTCTTTTAAGGAATGAGTTGAGGGGATTTCATGTAAATGAGGAAAAAGCCTGAAGTCAATTTCAGGATTTCTTTCCCTTGCTCCTACTTCCCCTCAATTTGCTCATCCAAAGTTTGTTCCAGCAAGGTTCATTTATGTGTACATTTATTTCCTTATATATTGCCTCATTCCACGAAAAATTCGAAGCCATTCATATAAAGTACATAGACTAGTAAAATATTCATTTTTAAATTATCATACCAACAACAAAGAAGAGAAAATACATTAGAATATGAGAGACAAGCCAACGGAAAAACAGGATGTGGTTCAGTGGGTGATGGGATCTCTAGCACAGCTTTGGTTTGCACTGGAAATTTTGATTCAAGCTTCCTGCCGGCCAAAGCAAAATTGAAAACCTAACGGATGACACAGGTCTCTTTACCCATAAGGAGAAAACATATAAGGTTATCAGCAGAAGTTAGTATTTCCTAGTAATTGACTCTAGAATAATGTTTTTCTCATGAAGTGTCCTCCAGGTGCCTCTGAGAAATGCAACGGATAATATCAAGAATGGGATTTGTGTGGTAAATGCAATGGAGGGTTTCATCCAGCAGCCCAAGATGTCACCCAGCTCCATGAGGGTTCCCAGGTCTTAGCCCCCAGCAGTCCACATTTCCTCCTGCTCCCAGTCCTTCCTGTTGCTCAGAGATGCAACCCTGGCCCTCTTTCTCTCTCTACTCCTCCTCTTCCTCCTCTGCCTCCATGCCCCAGAGGGCATTGCACATTGGATGCCTGCTTTTCTCCCACTTGTCGGCAACATATTTTTCAAATTAGCACTTGGTAGCTTTGAGGGAAACCCAGACATTGTTGGGAAAAGAGTGAGAGAGGCCAACTGGAAAAAAAGCGGGGGGTGGGGGGGGGCTGTGCTTTTTTTCTCAGCTTGTTATAAATTTGCAATACAAGCAAAGAAAAATAAACACCCAGATTCTGCAACTGATATGGAAGTTCCCTGGCTTGGTGTGTACCAAAGCTTGGGCTTCCCCCAGATCCTCTGCCTCCGCTATTTACAAGCAGGGAAAGGGTTCTCATTTTGAAGAGGTGTGGCAGAGCCGCCCCCTCCTCACCTGCCCCCTGCTCCCCCTTCCCCTCCCCCAACCCCGTCTTCATTGCCACCTTTCACCGTGGATAGACAGAGGTGGATGGGCAAGAGATGAACAGAATACTTAGCTCAGGAGACCCAGGGGCTCCATCCTGCCCAGGAAGCCACATCAGGTCCTGGTTTGTGAGAAACCTCTGCTTCTGAAGCTGCACTTTTAACTCAGTGAATGCCTCCCTGCTCCTGGCAGAGAGAGGGAACACCAGAGGCCCCAGCTGATCTTCATTAGCAAATGGGACAGGCTGTTCTCCTGCCAAGACCTTCTGGCTGGCCTCTCTCCTGCCCCTTATGAGGGTTGTTCCTATCTTGTCTAAGGACTAAAGACAGAAAAAAAAGGCAAAAAGGAAGTTTTTCTGGGAGAAGAAGTTGGGCATAGGTTAAGAGAAGTGACTTCCTTATTTTGATTAGGGAGTTTGCTCTTAGGATCCAGAAGGGTAGACTGGCGAAGACTTTATAGCGGAAGGGTCCCTGTTTGAATCCTGACTCAGGCGATTGCCATCATATTTTTGGGCAAGTCCTTTTACCCCTGAACCCTGCTTCCTCCTCCACAAAACAGGGATAATGCCTTCATAGCTGTAGAGATTGAGGTATTTGTGAATGGGCTTTAACTACTTAACGCTTTGCAAATTCTAGGTGTTATTAGTGGAGGAAAATGTTCTCTCTCTTAAACCCCAGCAGTTGGCAGCAGATGATCTGCTTTCCAGAGCCTCCCACATCGGCTGGGTCTGATGTTTACTAAGGCTGGGCTACATTAAGCCAACCCCTTATCCTACCTGAGCCTCAGTTCCCCGCAGTAAAAATATTGACAACAGAAGTCACCTCAGAGCGCAGGGCTGTTGTGAAAATCAAGTGAGACTAAACACCAGGAAGTACTTTGACAACTGTAAAATGCTAGACAAATATTAGTTGTTAATACTATTAAGCAACAGCCTAAAGGCCTGCGCTCTGGTGCCAGCTTTGCATGTGTCTCGCCCTTGGCACTTTCTCAGTTGAATTTATCACATTCTCCTACAAGCTGTCTTTTCCCCTGACAATTATTTAATTCCTCTCTCAATAACCAAGTTCCCTGAGTGGAGCCCAAGAATCCATGGGGAAAATAAATCTATTCCTGTCTTTGGGGAACTTATACGAGGCAAGGCAGAGAATAAATAGCCAAGATAGCTGAAGAAAGATAAAGTAAAATGGTAAGGATATGGATCTTGAGGTTGGAAGATTTGTTTTGGATGCCTGGTGCTGGTTAACTGATCCAGGGTGAGTTTCTTGGCTTCCCTAGCCTCAAGCTGCTTTTTACGTAAAATGGGTGTGAAAATAATAACAACACCTGTCCCATGCACTGATAGCGAGGATTAAATGGGATGATGCCCACTCAGGGTGTTGTATAAATGTTGTCATTATCTAAAAGGAAATGGTACCTTGACAAATAAGATAGTCATGACTTACTGAATACCTACTATGTGCCAGGCTTTGTAGAGAGCACTTTATATGTTGTTGTCCTCACACTATGAGATGGGCATTATCTCCATTTTACAGATAAGGAAAGTCGGGAAGATTAGGAAAGTAAGTTGTAGAGACAGTGCTGGAACCCAGGTTTGTTTGATTCCAAAGCCTATGTTTTTTTGTTTTTTGGGTTTTTTTAAAATTTTATTTATGTAGTTTTAGACAGAAGGGAAGGGGGGGGGGGGAGAGAAACATCAGTGTGTGGTTGCCTCTCACGTGGCCCCCACTGTGGACCTGGCCTGCAACCCAGGCATGTGCCCTGACTGGGAATCGAACTATTGACTCTTTGGTTCGCAGCTCGTGCTCAATCCACTGAGCTACACCAGCCAGGGCCAAAGCCTATGTTTTTCCCTGCCACCCATTTGATTTCTTTCTGTAAATTGAGTCAGCAATAATACAATGTCTCAGGATCCACTTACTAGCATGAGATTGTGCTTCAAGGGTGCTTTCTGCTCACAGACTTCCAATCCTTCTCATGTGATGTCACACACATGAAGAGACCCAAGGCAGACTAAATTATTGTCCCAACTTTTAGTTCCCTACTCAAAAACAAACAGGATTATAAATATACACCCTTTATCATGTAACTTTGCAGGGCCATCTGTTCTATGTGGGGTGTGCCTCCTCATCCTTTGACTCTAGGCTGGACCATCTGACTTGCTTTGGTCAATGGAATGGTAGCAGATATGACACAGCAAACACTTGGAATAGGATTGCTTATTGGGGGTTGTATTCCTATGCCTTATGCCAGAATTATGCTGCTGATTGCAAGGGAAAGATGAGCTAACCTAACCAGACCCACCCTGTATCAGCTAACCCCAGCCAATCATAGACAGGAACTCAGCTCAGTTACCTAGCTGAGTCCAGCCTAAACTAACTGAGTTGACCCACAGACACCTGAGCTAAAAATACATAAATAAATACTTAATAACTGTTAATACTGAGATTTTTGTGGTTATTGAATGCAAAGAAAACTGCTGCAAAAAAATAAAAAAAACTTGTTCTTTCTTCTATGCTAGCACCAAACATTCATTCAAAAAATTTAGTTCATCAATCATTTTATAAGTGACTCCTTTAATTTAATATTTAACAAATAAATAATCTGAATTTATTTGTTTACTAGTCATTTATCATGCTTTCACTGAACTTTGAGCTTTATGAGTCAGGAACTTTGTCTTGTTCAACCCTATACAAGGTCTGTCCAGAAAAAGTCCAGCCATTGTTAATATAATGAGAATGGTTTGTGCAATGTTGATGTAACCTGGCAACCAGGTAGAGTGGACTGGAATGTGCATGTGTGAACAATGGTGACTTCACTGTACTACTCAGTGGAGAGCAGGTTAGATGCCACTGAGTGAGCATGTGTACTTGCCCAGTCACATTCAAAATGACTGGGCAAGTACAGCAATGAATCTGCATCCAATTTTGCATTAAGCTTGAATATTCCTCCACGGAAACTATTCAAATGATTCAGAAGGCTTCAGCTATGGGCAACTAGTGATTGGCAACTTCATCACAACACACTTGCTCATGTATCACGTCTTGCGCAGAGTTTTTCAGTGAAACATCCAATCACCCAGCTGACTCAGCCCCAATACAGCCCAGATTTGGTGCCCTGTGACTTCTGGCTTTTCCCAAAACTAAAATCACCTTTGAAAGGGAGGAGATTTCAGACCATCAATGAGATTCAGGAAAATCAACAGGGGCAGCTGACGGCAATTGGGAGAACTCTGTGAGGTCCCAAGGTATCTACTTTGAAGGGGACTGAGGCATCATTGTCCTACGTACCATGTTTCATATCTGGTACCTTTTTAAATATGTGTCTCTTTTTTCATATTACATGACTGGTTACCTTCTGGACAGGCCTTGTATTCCAAGTGCCTAGCACAATGTTTTTTACAGAGTGCTTCTTCAACAAATATGTGTTAACTGAATGAATACCAGCTATTGTACTATATCAGGGGTGTCAAACTCATTTTCACCGGGGGCCACATCAGCCTCGAGGTTGCCTTCAAAGAGCCGAATGTAATTTTAGGACTGTATAAACGTAATTACTCCTTAACAGTTAAGCGAGAGCTTGGTACTGCCACCAGGTAGAAACAAGGTGCCGGGCCAGATAAAATAAGGTGGAGGGCCGGACTCAGCCTGCGGGCCTCGTGTTTGCCACTTGTGTACTATATAGTGTACATTCAAAATGGCATTGTAGTTACACTCAAGTGATTGGAGGAGACAAATGCATACTCACAATTGTAACTAAGTCCTATCATTATATTGTGGAAGTGTAGAAGAGTAAATAATCCTAACTGGAAAAATAATGGAAGACTTTACTGAAATAATGGCGTTGGCATCACTATTTGTTGACACAGGATGAGCAGAGATTTCCATGATAGAGGTGAGAAGAGGAGGCATTCCAATCAGAAGAAATAGCATGAACACAGGTATCAAGGATAAAAGAACACCCAGAGTGTCTGAAGCATAGCATGTATGTATAGGGGAACCATGGGTGGGGCCCAACTGTGAAGAACCATAAATAAGATGCTACAAATTTTTCATTTTGTACTCTAGGAAATGGGGAACTGTGGAAGATTTCTTAATCTTCACATTAACGCAATTCTCTCTTTCACAAAGTTCTTTAGATAGCCACATGGAAGAACAATTAGAGTTACTATATCTTCTGAAGATATTTGCCTCCTGTTACAGTCTTTTCTTACATCTTCCTTGTCCCAGAAGATAAATGACCACCAGGTGCTCTGAGAACCAAATTACATATGCTCCCTTAAGGCTTGTCCCTTTCTTTTCCTTGATCGCTACACCCTGAGTTTTCTACACCCCCAACACCTACTACATGGGCTGTACTCCCAAGACATATCTGATACCTATACAAAAAGACAGGCCTGCTGAAATCTATCAGAATCCTAACTGACTATCAGCAGGATTGAACACACTTCAGAATCTCCCATTACAGCTCAGATTGAGATGCTGGGGGGGAATATCCACAAGTAGAGTCATAGAAGTAGGAATCTCTCCCACTGGGCATCTTTTTCCTGACCTTTGAATCCCCTATGGTGTTAGATTAAGGAGAGTTAGCACATGTTAAGAAATGTGAAATTCATAAATCATAAATGCAAGGGCCTGGTTAAAGTCATATGTGGTGGATATGAGCTGTTACATAATCAACATCAATTATCATCCATATTTACTAAGCCTCACCTCATCTGTATAATGACAGTACTACATGTAGTCACTGAATTTCAGCTTAATAATCAAGCTCCCTTTTGTGAGATCCACTGTTTCTTAGGAGATAAAAATTCTAGGAGGTGAACACAGACAGCAAATACTGGGAATAGCCATTTTAAATGTTTCATTAGTTCAGAATATTAGAGAATCAGTCAGTTGTGTAGAAAATGATTTTACTTCTGTTGATAGAAGACTAATATCCACTGGTATTTGGACCAGAATATGTTCACAAAAATGTGCCCCCAGTTCTAAATGTCAGAAAGACTTTATTATCTATACCAAGAAGACAATAAGGTCAAAATTAATCTATGCACCATGCCCATGCAAATAATATGTCTATAGAGATATTCCTTTATTTGAAGATGAATAAAATATAAACCCAATATAGAGCATATGAAATAAAATCGCAGCCACAGAAAAGAATAGCATCATCCTAAGACTCAGAGATGTGATATCCTTGAAAAACATTATATGAACTGAAAGGGAGCTTTATATTACAATGAATTTCTAATAGTATTCATGATGGCATGACTTTTAGAAAACAAAAAAAAATTATAATAAAAAGACTAGAAAGAAACAATAGGAAGGAAAAGTTGAAGTATAATAAGATGAGGTGCAAGACAATAAGCTAAGATTAAAGTAGGAGCCAGGCAAAATTAGACAGTAATAACAGAAATGATATCTCTGTTAGAAATGGAACGGGCACTCTGAAAAATAAAGACACGTACATGGAGGGAAAACTGAGGTCCATAAGAACTCAAAGAAGAAGAGAAAAAGTTTTTAATTAATTAGCTAGATAATAAAAGAGATTAAAAATGAGGCAATCTAAGAATAATAGATAACCCCAGGGATCTTGAATAAGAAAAAATAACCAAAGACATAACTGAAGAAAACTTCCTAGATCCAAAATATTTTCTTTTGAATATTTTAAAATATTTGATATATCAAATTTACAAAAAAAAACCACACTACACCCATATATCTGGAATTTTTGTTGATTGCATAATTAGAGGAGAAAGTCCTAAAAACATTTTTAAAATGTGGTTATCTTGAAAGAAACAAAATTCAAACTGGCCAAAAATTTTACTCTGGGGCATCAAAATATCAGAAGATGATCAAGCAATCTCTACAAAGATTTTGAGGTTAAATATTATAATATGAGGGGAGAGCAGAAGATGGTGGCAAGATAGGAGGAACAGAGTTTACGTCCTCCTACCCACTGGTTGATTTTCTGAGGAACGGGGTGAAAACCCAGCAGTATTCCAACACATATGATGATTGATGCCCAAGATTACAGGGGAATTTGAACATTCATACGTATTCTTTCTCCCTTCCTTCACCCTTT
>PVJI01034406.1:0-10492 GCA_004026765.1 Micronycteris hirsuta | reverse complement strand
ACGGAAGGCAGGCCCGTGGGCGCCCAGGCCAGGGGTGGGAGCCGCTGGCCGTGGACACGGAGTTTCTGAAATTGGAGAGTGGGAACGGTTCCACGACTTCATGAACAGACGAAAGCACCAATGGGGTGAATTTTATGGCATGGCAATTCTGTCTCCGTTTTTTAATATACAAAAAGGACAGACATGATGTGATGCTTTTTATAAAAGTGGTAAGCACAGGCGCAATCGCTCTTTGTACAATTAATATGAAATTATAAACAGGGGAGTGGAGAGGTAACGTTGACCGCAGCGGGGCGACGGGGAGAAACCAGCACGGGGTGCGCAAGGGTTCCGATGCTACCTGGGACTTTTTCTTTTTAATTTGATGACAATAAAGCCAGATATTAGGAGTTAAAGTTGAGGGCGGTGAGTGCGTGTATGTCAGATCACTCTTCATATGTCGCACCTTTCTAGTCAGGAAACATTTTTCCTTAAAAATAGAAAGCTACCCCTGCCAACCCTCTCCCGCTTGGTTTCTCTTCCTTCCGTCTAAATCTGAAATGCATGTTTCTGTGACAAAGTCTCCAGGAAGCTCTCGTCTGACGCCTGAACTGGCTCATGATAAGCAGCCGACCCACTGCCCCACTTCCCAGCCACAGGAAAAGGGTGTGAGCATCTTCTTTTTCCGTTTTTAAATATTTCGAGTGCCTTGCAGGCGGGTATGAGTGACCTCATTTTCACTTACCAGCGCTTCCCCAGCGCTGAGGACAATAAGCCCCGGGAACGAGCCAGAGCGTCAGGCGCCCCCACGCGCTCGGGGCCGCGCCCACACCTGAGCCTTACACGAGTGGCTCGCCCTCCCTTCCCGGCTGACCTCAAATCTGTCAGGGTCGCAGGGCTAGCCCCGCGACAGCCAAGACAGCTGCCACAATTACCTGCTTTGCCCGTCTGCCTCTGTCTTTCCGGCAACATCCCAAAGGCCCTTCCGGGAAACGGTCTTGCGCCCACCCCCTCCATGTCATTCTCGGGGTGCCCTCTCTCCGTTTCTGCCCTGCTGCCAACCGAGAGGAGAACTCTTGTTCTGTAAAAGGACCACGGGCTCCACCACTGCTGGGTGTCCTTAAAGAGGAAAGGCAAAGCCCCGGGGACAGACAGGAGACATGACATGAGAAACAAGCCAACACAGGGTGTGGGATGGGATCTTGTTGGCTCCCCAAGGGGCTCACGGGCCAACGTCCAGGGACACCTGAGATGGAAGCCAGTGACCAGAGCATGGGGGAACCCAGGCTGAGGCTCGCCACCCCGCGGTCAAGGGGCCGCCAGGAGCCACCATGTCTGACCCCAGAGCTAATGCTAGAGACACAATGTCACGCTCACTCCCTCGTGCCTGCATGCTTGTGGAGAGAGGGCTGTGTCCCCAGCTCCATGCTGGGCCCAGGGACACATCCAATGGGGAAGAGGTGGGGGCAGAGTCACATACAGCGAACTCGCACTGCTTTTCAAAGAGTCTGCTTCTCACGGAGACCCTCTCCTGCGCTGCGGTGCAGAGCTGCTCTGCCCCTGCGCGGGCCAGGGCCTCATTAAACGGGATCCTGCCGCAGCCTCGCAGGCAGCCTGGCCCCCTGGTGAGAGCAGCCGCTAATGACGCCAGGGTCCCGGGGTCGCGCCCTGTGCATGCTGGTTGGCAGGGCTCCTCCAGACGGCCACAGCTGCTTGCAGGCCACCCAGGTCACCAGAGGCCAGCCGACACCTGCCATCAGCACCAATTTATTCCCTGTCCCGGTGTTTCCCTACTGAGAGCAGGAGTGAAAACCTCGCCCGGCAGTGCGGGGGCTGTCAGGGGGCTGAGACGCCGAGGGGGCGGGGCTGAGTCGTGGGCGGCCCAGCAGGTGAGCTGCCCACAGAGCACAGGTCACAAGAATGCCCACGTCCACCAGGAGCAGAATACAAAGACTGCAGACTTCTGCGTGCAGGGACAAGGGAGCTCACTGCCCTCAAAGGGGGCTGCTTAGAAGAAAGTGCAAGAATTATGAATTCTCCCAAATTCCAGACTTAGCCAAATACTATTCAACAGCCCCAGTTAAGCGTCCCTCTCAATGTTCCTCTCAAATGGGATGTTGAGCTTCCTCTCCCCTCCCCAGACCACGGCCCACCAGGCGCCCCTCCCCTTCACCACAGAGGCAGCTCTCTCCGTCCTTACTTGGGTCAAAGCCTCAGGCGTCCTGAGGTCTCTCCCCTCTTGCCTTCAAGGCCCGTATCTGGCCTGATCAGAAAGCCCACCGGTTCTAGTTGGGAAATGTGTATTTTTTTAATGGTTTCGCCCCCACCCCCACCCACATCTACCATGTGGCTCTGTTCTGAGCCAGTGTCCCCTCTCACCCGGATTACTGCAGTCCCCTCCTGAATGACCGCTCACTGCCACCTGCCCCTGCGCCCTGCTCTGTTTTCCCTCCACAGCAGCCACATCCTCCTGGAAGATCGGAAGTCAGATATTTCTGCTCTGCTGTTCAAAACCCTTGAGGGAACCCGTCTCATTCTCGGAAAAGCCGAAGTCCTCGTGAAGATCCCTAAGGCCCTGAGAAAGCAGCCCTTCTGGCCCAATGCCCACCACTCCCTCAACACCTCCGCTACCACTGTCCCTGGTCACTCTGTTCCTCAGGTCCTCGCCCTGGCTGTCCCTTCTGCCTGGACCACCTGTCCCATGATACCTGCACCTCTGACCCCTCACCTTCTGAGCGAGGGCTTCTTGACGCCACCGCTGAAAGGCCTGCCCCTGGCACCATCCATCCCTGTCCCCCTCCCGGCTTGGTCTCGATGGCTCTGAACACCTTCAAACACCCTTTGTGTTTTATCCGTTTGCCTTTTCCACGAGCTGTTCTCTCTACTAGGTTGTAAACACAGGGGGAGGGGTTTCTCTTCCCGTTTCCTGCGACACCTTCAACACTAGAGAAGCACCCCGCCCACAGAAGGCACCCTGTGAACACACCACAGATGCACGAGCCGGGAGCCCGGGACGCCCACTTCGACCCCACGGCTCCTAGTGCGCCATCCTGACCCGAGTGTGAGGTCGCTGCTGTCCATCGCGGGCGGGGCCTATCTATGCCACGCTCACTCCCACCTGTCTCCCAACATGGACGTCCATCCACAGCACCTTCACGACCCCCACCACTCCAGGAGGACTGAGTTCTCTGGGTTCAGCTTCCCCGCCTGGGCTGCCCGCATCCCAAATGCACATGCCGCTGCCCCGCTCCCAGGGCCGCGGGCTCTGGTCACCTCGACGCCTTTGGGCCACTGTTTCTGCACTTTCTCCGGCGTTTATAGCGGACAGCTGTGAGCATGCCCCTGTGACAGCGGCTCCCCAGGTGTCACTAGGCTGGCAATCAGCGGCGCTAATGTTTCAGCTGTGGTGCGAACATTTAACACGAGATCTGCCCTCTTAACAAATTGTAAATGTGCAAACACAGGGTGTTAACTACGGGCAGGATGTTCCATGGCAAATTTCTAGCACTTGTTTGTCTCACCTTCAATGCCGCTGTTCGAAGGCAGGCCCTGTGACCACGAACCCGACAAGACCGCTCTTCCAAGGCCTGTCACAAGTGACAGTGACCATCCGCTTTCTCTGAGAACGCACACATCGACCTTGACGTGACTGCTCCCAACCACCTCCAAATCCCAGGAATTATTTCAACACCATGGGAGCAAACGAAAAAAATTAGACGAGAGACAGACGCTCCAGGTTATTCAAAGGCAAACCCAGCCAGAATCTCTAACCTCATTAACCTTGGAATTGAGTGGAATTAAGACAGGCCTACAAACAGAATGACATTCAGAATGCCACTTGCATCAAGAAGCAGCTTCGAATTTTCATACCCTCCAATATCCCTGGCGGCTTTTCAGCAAGCGTCCGCCGAGCCGAAACTCCATGGGCGTGACTGGCAGGTGCCTGCAATCCCCAATGGGTGACTCTCCCTGTGCCATGCACTCTGCTTCCGAAAGCAGGGACCCTCTTCTCATGACGATCTGAAACCCAGCTGCCCCTGCGCCCCCTCCCGGGCCCGCTGCACTCATCACAACAGCCTCCAAGTCCGTCTCCAAGGGCAGCCACTCGACAGTGATTACGTCTTAAGTCGGCCCCAGTCAGAAAGGGTCGCGTCCCTCGCCCCCCCCACTCCGCCCGCCACCAGCCCCAGCTTCTCCTCCACTTACGGAATCTGTCCAGCAGACACAATCCAATTTCACTCCTCAAGTTCTTTCCATGCACTTGAGCTGTACTGGGATCAAGGGAGACTAATTTGGTTGAGAGGAGCAAGTCTGAACTAGAATTGTGCTTGAAATAGGAAAAAGAGGTAAAAAACTGTATTTTTTTTTTTTTGGTCTCACAGGGCTGCTCCTATACCAACTGACAAGATGCAAAAATCAAATGATCCAAGACCCGTGTGCAGGTTCCAAGGACACGTACCAGGACCTTGAACGTGCCCAGTGCTCACCGCACCTCAATCTCACGGTCACCAGCGGGTCCACCTGTGCCTGTTCTCAGGCTGGAAAGTGTCTCCGGGTAACAATGCGTTCTGATGGGAGTCTGCACCAGGTCAGACCCTCAGAGGGAAAAGATCACTAATTGGCCCAAGACGCCAGAATGAAAAGTGGCTTCTGCCCTGGAAGTCAAGCCGGCTGCAGTAACGAGAGGTGCTGTGGCCGTGGGACGGCTGCTCGGCAAGCTGACCTCTGGCATCGTGAGCGTGGCCCTGAACACGCCCCCATCACCAGGGAGGGGCATGAGCACGCTGGGAGGCTGCATAGCCTGGGGCGGAGAGGGAGTAGGTTTGGTCTCAGGCCTGACACCCAAGCCAAGAGAAACCGCTTCCGGGTCGGAGCCTGCAAAGCCAGTGTGACAGTGATGAGTTTGTTCTCTCTGAGGTCGCACACTTTCTAGACTCAGAAGGAGACACGTTGGTGAAGATGCATAAGCTTCGAGGGGACGTGAAAGAGGTTAGGAGTGGCAGCTCCAAGGAGGCCAGCGGAAGAAGCGGGGTCCATGCCAGTCTCTAACTCTGCCCCGTTTCCCAAACACATGCTTGCTGGCTGCATCTCCAGGTTCAGAATGACAGCTCATTCATTTGCACGCCCAGCACACCTGAGCTGCGTGCCCAGCCCTGTTCTCAGCACTGGGGTCGGGGCGGCCAAGGAGGACGATGCTCCTGCTCTGCTGGAGCTCATGTCCCACGGGGAGGAAACATCGACATGCAAAGAGAAGAATAAACAGGGCTTCCAGTAAATAGGGAACGTGGGAGCCGTGAAGGACCTTCCCTAAACACTTCCAGCCCGTGATCTGGACACAGGGGACGACAGCATTTCTGGCCCGCCTGAGCTTGGCTGCGGCCGAGTGACCGCTTCTGAGCAACACGTTGGCGGTCTCCCTTTCGTACAAGAGCATGAGCTGCCAGTGCAAATCTGTATTTCCCACGGCTGCAGTGACCAGCGACTTTCTACCCCAGGCGCTATTTGGCCACCTGAGAGGCTAGAGTGGTCAAAGCCGCCCCTCACCCCAGCTGGACCTCGATGGGCTCAGAGTGTGCATCGGGCAGGGATTTGTTATCACAGCATAAACTAGCCCACCCGACAGATGCGGGGAGGAAGGCGAGGCTCCGTGAATTGTGCTTGAAAGGACAATTGTGCTGAAGGGACCACAGGGGTGCTGAGAAGGGACACTTGTCAGCTGAGATACTTCAGTGACAGGCGACAAGGGTCAGCATGCCGGACGACCGGAACAGCCGGGGAAAGGCCCCAAGGTGGTGAGTTTGCACACACCTTACACACACGTGTGCACACACACCTGCACCCCCAGAGACCTAACTCCGGCTGGTTCTCTCTCAGCATAAACTATTTCAAAAATTCCAAACAATTTTGGGATTCTGGTGACAGAGGCCCCCAGAGAAGGGAGGGGTGCCGTGGCTCCACAGTCGGGTGGGTGTTGTCCCCGCCAATGGGTTACTGGCACACACAGCGCACAGGGCCAGGGGCCCCTCTCATGCAGGTCTCGCCATGGCCCCCTCAGAAAGGCCCTGTCACGGCCCAGTGGCACAAGCCGGGACAGCCCCTGAAGCACTGAGGGACTTCCCACAGTGCCGCCATTGGGGAGTCACAGCACCGGGATTCAAACCAATATTGGACTCTGAAATCATCGCCAGAAGACACTTGTCACGCAAAGAGCCGAGACCTCATCAGTTACACCGGCCCTCAGTTCCAGAAAGTCTCAGCAGCGCGGAGAGCAAGGGGCACCCGAGCACGGCCTCTGTGTGCAAGGGATTCTGAGCAGGAGAATTAAGATCCCGGAGCGTGCACAGCGCCTCCCTGAGAAGGAGGCGGAGGAAACGTGGAGGAGGCAATGGTTGGAGTCAGGGAGAGGTCACGTGGCTGCAGGTCCTGGACCCAGCCAAGAGCCAGCCTCAGCCACAAGGCCCCACTGCTTTAAGCCAAAGCTTCTCTCTGATACTTGGTTAAGCGGATTTAAACTCCTTCTGCTTGCAACTATAAAAGAAAAAGAAAAAACTAGAGCCCTGGCTGGTGTGGCTTAGCTGGTGGAGCATCGTCTTGCAAACCGAAAGCTTGTGGATCCAATCCCCAGTCGGGCGCGTGCGAGAGGCAACTAATCGGTGCTTCTCTCTCACACCCACGTTTCTCTCCCTCTGTCTCCCTCCCGCCCCCTCCCTAAAATCAATGCGAATGTCCTCGGTGAGGATTTTTTTTTTTTTAAGTATAACATGATAGCTTTAAAGTCTACGACGACGTGAGAAGCAGCATTTCACGACACACACGTGGCCCTGCTCCACCATTTCCACGGCGGTGACTTTCCCTGGGGTCTCACTACATCTCACCAGATAGGTGCAGTGAGCCAGAGGGCGCAGCAAATCAGGACTGAGAGCCAGCAAAACACCTCATTTCTTAAAGCCTCACCTGATCTTTCCAGAAGATGGACCCCAAAGCCTGCACGACACTTCCCTGAATCGCCTAAATTACAAACACTCGCAATGACAAACCTCCCAGCCACCTTCTGTAAGCTCGTCTTGCCACCTGGGAAGACGGTTTCCCGTTCTCCTCTGCTCCAAAGTCAGAGCTAAGTGACGTTTGAATCCCTCATGGTTCAAACAAGGGAAGAGTCGCAGGTAACGTAACTTCCAGCGCCCTCGACGTCAGTGGCTCCAGCTTAAATAGATCCAAAGGGACGAGGTGCCAGAAGCAGCCTCTGAGCCCTCTTTCCCTTTAAACGCTCAGCGAAATCTCTAAAACGACTGCAGTCAAGTGTTAAATGTTTTTTAAAGGCCTTTCTGTTAAAAGACCAAGACACATCCATGAACTGCCTGCCACCAAAGGAAGGCTCGACGTCCGTCCAGCCCCTGTGTTACAGGAAACATGCTGACCCCAGTGCACCAGTGACACCGCAGGGGACGCTGATTACTTCATGGTTCCTGGGGTGAGAAGTTGGGGGGAGGCTGGGCTGAGCGGCGCTGACCCAGGGCCCCTCGTGAGACCGCCGTGAGGCTGACAGCTGGGCCACAGCTGCCCGAGGGCTTGCCTGGGGCTGGAGGGGCCGCTTCCGAGGCAGTTCGCTCACCCGGCCGTCTGTAGGAGGACTCAGCGTCTCCCCTCGCAGGGCTCTCCCACAAAGCAGCCCTGGCTTTTCCCAGGGGGCAGGACCCAGGACAGCAGGGAGGAAGGAGCGATGCTTCTGTGGCCCGGCCCCTAGTCATACACCTCACTCCAGTCAGACTGAATTCTTTAGCAGTGAGTCACTATGTCCTACCCACACACAAGGAGGGCGAAGGTAAGCCCCACCTCTCCGAGTGGGAGTGTCATAAGAATGTGCATGCCTATTCTATAGCTTCACGGACTTGCTGAGCAAACGTCTGCAGGGGCTGAACTCAAGCCCTGACTGGGGTGGCTCAGTGGGCTGGGCATCGACCCTCAAAGCAAAAGGTCGCTGGTTCATTCCCTGGTCAGGGCATGTGCCTGGGTTGCAGGTTTGGTTCCCAGTCAGGGCGTGTATGAGAAGCAACTGTTCAATGTTTCCCTCCTTCTCTTTTTCCCTTCCTTCCCCTCACTCTAAAAGTAAATAAATAAAAACTTAAAAAAAAAAAAAAGAGTTTAACTCAAAGCTTGGAGGCTGGCCAGACCTGGGTCTGCATCCACCTCAGTCATCCACCTTCAGCCTTCAAACTCTCCCTTGGTGACCGAGGATGACAAGGACCACGGTGCCTGGTTGTCGTGAGGGTCTAGTTGGACGATGTATGCACAGCAGTCGACACAGTGCCTGGTGCTCAGGAAGAACACGATTCACCGGGATTAATAGCTTAATGACTATTCCGAGTAAAGGGGAACCATCGGCATTCTTTGCACATTCATCTCTGGTACAATCCTGCCCCCACTATGACTAAAACATGCGTTTATACAGCTAAATAATAGATTATTGTTTTTCATTTATTGAAAATCTCAGTTTTAAACAAATAAAAGCATGGTGCCAGGTCATCGAGGTCCCCAAGACGTGCTTCGTTGCGCTGTGATACAGCCAATGTCCCAATTCCATGAAAGTTCACAGGCGGATTTTGCCTTCAAAGCACATCTGGGTCGGGCGAGGGTCAGGCGTCAGGCCCTCCCCTCCTAGACCACTCCACCTGGCTGCCCCTCCTGCGTGGGGGTGTCGGGAAAGCGTGGATACGACATTACAGGAGCTCCGACCCGGGCGTCCACAGGCCCAGCGTCTGAGATGACACCAACGCTCACATGAGCGGCACACAGGTTTGCCGCAGGCCAGCTGCGCGGCCGCGGACAGATGCCCTGAGCCTTCCTGTCCCGGCCGCCAGAGAAGACCCTGATGACTCAGGCTCTGTCAAACTCCAACCACCCCGACTTCTCGGAATAGATCCGTGGGTGATTTCTAAGGCCGGGTGACAAGAAAGCCCAGGCAGACACACCCAGAGACCACGAAAGGGATGACAGCAGATGGGAATGGTGACAGCGAATGCACTGTTTTAGGAACGAGTCTCTCAGGACCAATGCCTAGCAATAAAAATGCTGATTGGTATATTTAAATACACACCGACATGTGATAAAGCCAATGTCTGAATTCAGTCTTGTTCCCAACACCAGGCCCTCTTAGCAGACTAGAATATCACCTACAAACCCTGTGTGAGTTCCCCCCTCACCTGGCTGTCTCCCTGAAATGAAGAATCCCCAACTGAGCAGCTAAGACAACAAGCTCCGCAGCCGGGGTCACGGCCCAAGCCAAGTCCAGGAGAGCCGCCCGGCTGAGCCCGACCGGCACTGCAGACGCAGGTAATCACGTTCCAAGTAAGCGGCTGTCATCGAGAGAACTCCGTTCTCAGTTGGCTTGCTCTGGAGCAACAACTGATCCATCATCTGGATAACGTGTTTCTTTCCCACGTCTGCGGTCTGGGCTGGATGCTGGGCACCAGGTCGGAGGGGTGGTCCAGCGTCCTGCCCCTGTCCTCTGTCCTCCCCTGGGTTTCCTACCAAACACAGTGTTCGCTTTGGAGTTCTGAAAGCTACTGTCCGACCCAATCAGAAAGTCCCTTTCCACCTCCTCGATGCTGAGACAGTTCACATCGACTGAGAGCTAAAAGGGAAGCTGCTGCCACTCCGTAAGCGCCGGGCCGCCCCTGCCAGACAGACAAATGGACGGCTTCTCCCGGCAGACCACTTTGGGGACGTGCTGAGCAGCTCTGCACGGAAGAGACCAGGCTGAGACACAGAAGACACTTGAATAACAAGACGGCGCAGCACGCAGGCCGGCGAGGAATACGAAAGGGTGAGCTCAAGTTCAACAGAAGTTGGGAGGAGAAGGTGAGCTTGGCCTTTTCAAAAAATAAAAAGTGGGAAGCGAGCATTTCGGTGAGAGCGGAGCCAGAAGACACAGCACGAGGGCAGAAACGGACCCGGCAAGTGCATCCAAGAAGCGCCGCGCGCCCACCTCCTGTGTCTTCCTCCCGGGCACGCAGGGAGGCTCCGTTCGCTGACCTCCCCGAGGCCGCGTCTCCGAGCACCGACCGGTGACATGTGTGGAGCGGCCAGGTGAGCCAGGTCCAGGCTTGGCTTTGAAAACACGCTGGATGCTCTCCCAGGGTTTCCATGGCAACCTCAAGGCTGGCGGGGCCACAAGCATAGCGTCCAGATGGCAGGCAAGCCGGGCAGAGCCACCAGGGCCCCGGCCCACTGCCTGGACCTGGCTGCAGCTCAGAGACGCCCTCCAGGCCTGTCGGACGGCGTTCAGCTGTAAGAGATAAGGTTATTTGTTATAGCAGCTAACTTTAATTATCCTAATTACCACAAAGAGCTTGACAGGGTAGAGCCCAAAGAATCCAACGACTGGAATGGCACCGTGGCTCCCTCTGGGCCAGGCCCACAGGCCCACAATTCCAGCTCTGACTTCCCATTTGCAGAGACAGACTCCGCCCTGGAGCGCGGGAACGAGCAGCCTTGTGGCACTTCCTGTGAAGAG
>PVJI01034405.1:0-10473 GCA_004026765.1 Micronycteris hirsuta | reverse complement strand
TCTTGACATTTCAAGACAAGGAAGTACAATGCTGACATCTTGAGCTTTCAGCGACTCAGACCCTGTCGTCTGCCTGGAGAGCCCACTGCGCCCTCCTCTGTTCACACCTCCCCCGTCACTCTCCTGGCCCCGCACGCTAATCATTCAGTCACAAGTTCCCAGCCCTTCCCACATGTTTAAACAATCAGTTTTCAGGACTTCTCTAAAATCTGATTCGACTCTTAAGCTACGATCACTGTGCCCTCAGTGTCTAGTGACAGGAACTGAGTGTCAGGAGGAGGAAAACGTATTCTGTCGGGAGGAATACAGGGGCGGGCAAAGGCGGATTTACAGTTGTGAGTACACCATATAGTCTGTACTTGCATTATTATTTTTTAATTATTGTATTATTTTCCATATGAACAACTGGACTTAAAACTATTAATTTGGATTTCTAAGGAAAGTTTTAACATGGGATTTGGGATTTTATGAAGATTCCTGATTTTACTAAAATCTGTTTTGCCACATTCTAGAATTTCAGAGGCAGAATCAAAGTAGGTTTACTCACAGTTACCCGTGTGGGTGTGTACATATCGGTTATCTCTGGGGTAAGACACTGATAACTGGCTGCTTCCAGGGAAAGGAATGGGGTTGGGGGGGCGTGACTGGGGAAAAGGGGCAGATTTCATTTCTTATTCTCTGTACCTTCTGAATTTTTAATTTATGGTTTACGTCCTCAAAAAAGAAGTTTGTAAATAAATAAAAGCCACCGCCGGAGGAAGAGGTCTGGAGCACTCCCTGTGGCTTGCTCAGCTGTTGGAAGGTTTGCTGTCTGCGCTTCTGGGCACTGACGTCGTTGGGGCCTCACAGGGGGTGTGTTCGTCACAGCACAGACCTGTCTCCCGAGACAGTGGGCTGTGCTCGCCCCTGTTACGTGTCTGTTCTGAGAACCGTGTGCCTTGCATACGGGATGACAATGCCATGGACGCGTCTATGAAGTCCTGCCCTTAAGCCTCTGATTTTCACTTCCGGTGGGGTTCCCCTTGCTAAGTGATGGGGACACTGACCCAGCACTTCCACCTTCATGGAAAGTGTGCCTTCCAGTGACATTAGAGCGTGGGCCACAGTGGACACACATCCCAGGTAACAGATGTGTTATGTGTCTGGACCTGGGATCTGCAACAGCCTCTCGTTTGTCGTCTGAAACAGGAATGACTATCGGACCCTGCGCCAGGCTATTATTGACATGGTCTTGGCCACAGAGATGACAAAGCACTTTGAGCACGTCAACAAGTTTGTCAACAGCGTCAACAAGCCCTTGGCAGCACTAGAAGAAAAGGCGGTAAGGGAGACGGCCAAGAGAACTGATGTTTGGGGCCCATATGCCTGTATGTCATTGACTCATCCAATTTAATTTCCTCTGGTCAAATGATTTATAGAATAAAAACTTGGCAGGAAAAAAATAGGACATCCAAAAAATAGATGTAATAACTCTGGAGGGAGGGTCAAGTTTAATTGATCAATGTATTCGAAGGGTAGATCACTCCTCTCTTCTTGGAAATTCCAGGGTAGGCTGGCGTCCTTGGGGCCTCCCTCCAGCCACTGTCCACTGTGCATGTTCCGCGGTGGCAGCAGCTCTCAGTGGCCTTGGTTTCCCACGCTGTGAAGTGAGGGGCACGCTCAGTGTTCAGTCTGTTTTGTGCGCCCTTAACTGGTAGATCCCAGACAGTGCCGCACTGTGCTTCCAGGTGGACCAGAGCAACAGGACAGGGCATGGTGCCAGGGGACCCATTTTGATTGCCTTACATTCCACTCAATGTTTTAGAAAACTGAGGAAGGTCAAGAAGCCATTAACACTATTCTCAGGACCCCGGAGAACCGGACTCTGATCAAACGGATGCTGATTAAGTGCGCTGACGTGTCCAACCCCTGCCGGCCCTTGGAGCAGTGCATCGAGTGGGCTGCACGCATCTCAGAAGAGTATTTTTCTCAGGTAGGACGCAGCCTCTTACGTTCCTCAATTTTTTTTTCTCTGATGGGAACAGTATCTGTGGGGCTTAGCGGGAGACTCCCTGTCACCACTCACAGCACCCCAGTTCTGAGCACACAGTGACATCCCACTCACTCAGCCACTAACCTGTCTCAGCACAGAGGGGCCTGGCCCCATGCGCTGCAGACTCAGGTACAGCCCGCCCAGACCTGGCTCGGTGGTCTTTAGGGAAGACTGTCAGACGCTCCTTGTTGCGGACCTACGATCCAGGACAAGAACACAGATCCACAGGAGCCCCTGCCTCTGTAGTGAAAGCTCTCTGGTCGCGTGGAGCCGGCCTGCCCTTGTACTTTGGAAATGGTCTCAGCGTGTAATAATGTAAAGCTGAGTCGTCATTTCTTCCATCAGGTCAGTACAGGGAGAGCCCCTTGTGTGAGACAAGGTCAGTGGAAAGAAAAACAATTTCCAGAGTCTAAATACTGACGCCTCAGCCCTACACCCTCTCTATGTTAAACTCTGTGCCTGCCACAAAATTCCTTAATCTGACCACTCTTCCAACATGCAGTAGCTAAAGCCACATTGCCCTGACAGTCCCTGTAATTCTCTCCCTCTCTGCAACCTGCTTCCTCGCCCTGCTGGCCCTCAGGCCACCGTTCACTCCCTCCTGACAGCCACTGTCAGTGGCGATCCATGCGTGGGTTTCTCCTTGATCCTTCCCGTCAGCCCAGCCCACAGCCATGCTCTGGAGCAGCACTGACAGCTTCCACATCCAATTTCTGACCCGTCGGGAGAAAGCGGGGGGGGGGCTTGGGGGCCAGGGTTCATACAAGTCTACAGTTGGGTTCAGTCCTGTCCTAGACCTTCACATTCACCCACAGCAACTTCCAGTCCCGGGAAGGGCCGTACTCAGGTGAACCCTGATTTTCCTGTACCTTCTTCACGTTTAGATGCACATAGTTACCATTGTGTACAATTCAGTCAGTAACACGCTGTACAGGCTTGTAGCGCGGGAGCAGTGAGCTGCATCATCCAGGTTTGTGTAAGCGCACTGCGATGTTTACCCAGCAACGCATTTCTCAGAACGCAACCCCATCATTAAGTGATGCATAAAAAAAATTAAAAAGGCTCTGGGATGAAGAAGGTTTTTTTTTTTTTTAACTTCAGAGAGCTCAAGGGTGGTTCAGAAAGTTTCCTAGTAAGATTCTGTGGCCCTACCCTTTGCAACAGCATGGATGGAACTGGAGAGCATTATGCTAAGCGAAATAAGCCAGGTGGTGAGGGACAAATACCATCTGATCTCACCTTTAACTGAGAAAAAAGCAAAATATAACCACAGACATTGAAATTAAGAACAATCTAACAATAGCCGAAGGGGAGAGGGGACTGTGGGGGAGAAGGGTTTTCAGGTACTATAAAGGTCACATGGACAAAACCAAGGGGGAGTGTGGAAGCAAGGGAGGGAGGTGGGGTTGGATGGAGGGGAGGGGAGAAAATGCAGACAACTGTAATTGAAGAACAATAAAGTAACTAAAAAGAAAAAAAAAAGATTCTGTGGCCTGAGATGAGAAGCAGCCCCTAGTTCTTCTTCTGGGAAGGACGCTGATTCTCACTGTCATGGTCCTGGTGGTAGGCCCTGGAACCACCACCTGGACTTGGGGAGCGGGGTGGGGGGGGAACGTGGCTGGGCTCTGACGGGGACAGCAGAGCAGTCGCAGCATGTGGGTACACTGGAGGTACTCAAAAGCTTAACTTTAGCAGGAAGCTTTCAGGTGGTGACAACACGGGTCGGGTGTCCTCAGGCCCTCCTGGCACAGAGGAGTCCCCACTCTGGACACAACTTGGTATCTGCTGGCAGGTCTGGTTGTGTTGGTTGGGGCTCTGGTGGGTGAGAGCAGACACTGGAGTCTTGTAATTCTGGCATCTTCTGCCCTGCAGACCGATGAAGAAAAGCAGCAGGACTTACCTGTGGTGATGCCGGTTTTTGACAGAAATACCTGCAGCATCCCCAAGTCCCAGATCTCCTTCATCGACTACTTCATCACAGGCATGTTCGATGCTTGGGACGGTAAGAACTCTGAGAGGGTATTTCCTACATAACCGGACAGGAAGTAGCAAATACTGTACTGGACTCTAGATTAGGGGTGTCAGCTCATTTTCACTGGGGGCCACATCAGCCTGGCGGTTGCCAAATGTAATTTTAGGACTGTATGAATGTAACTGCTCTTTAACAGTTAAGCGAGAGCTCGGCACTGCACCAGGCAGAAACAAGGTGCGGGCTGGATACGGCCCCCAGGCCTGTGCTCGCCACCTGTGCTCTAGATTATGCCTGGGGACTCAGACTTTCCAGGACTGAGGAGAACAAGAAGCCATTACCCAGGGGGCTTGGGCTCTTGGTGCACACCCCCATTAACTGCCTCCAGGGCGGATGTCACTGCACCAGTGTCATAGGTGAGAGAATTGAACTTGGGGCCCCGCAGCTTGTGGTGGAGAACCGGAGATTCAAAACCACTACCGCTGACTCCGCAACCACACGGCGCTCCTCCAAAAGCTCTTTGCTACATGCTGTCAGGCCTCACTTTGGAGCAGACCCAAGAGTGAGCCGGTCCCTGACAGATGCACGGCTCCCTTCAACCCTCAGTGCCAGCCAAGGGGCCCGTCTGGTGGAGGTGTCTCAGGAAAGAGGCCCCATTCATACCCCCTGGGGACTTGCTCTGCCTGCCGTGGGACTGCACTTGGGGAAGGGCTACAGAGCAGACAGCCGTACAGACAGGGTCTACAGCTGTGGGCAAGGGGGCAAGGCACAAACAGGAGAGATGGTCGCAGCCTGCTCCCTCCGGGTAATGTCATAAGGTTGGGGACTCACTGCTTTGTTTCTAACATCCCAGCCCCAAAGGTGCTGTTTGTGGTAATTAAGCAGATGAGCTTCCTCAGTTTTATTTATCAGGGTTGTCAGCTGAACAGATCCTAGAGGAGCTGCTCTGTGTCCCCTCAGGCCTGTTTAGTGCTCCTTGGCGTTCTGCAAATGCCTTCTCGGATCCCCTTTGTCTTCCGAATGCTCGCTCCTTAGCCTGAACCTCTAAACTGAGGCTGTGAAAGGATCTCACATCCCCTCTCTTTCTCCAGCCTTTGTAGACCTACCAGAGTTACTGCAGCACCTGGACAACAATTTTAAATACTGGAAAGGACTCGACGAAATGAAGCTGCGGAGCATCCGACCACCTCCGGAACCAGAATAGTACGTGACCCTGTTCCCAGGTTTTATCAGTATTACACAGAAGAAGAGCAGGCAGTTGTGGAGAGCCAGTGAGAGCCACACTGTGTAGCCAGCATTGATGTCATCGGACTCTGTGGGTTTTTTGAGTTTGCTGGGCAGAGGGTTCCTGCCTCCAACACTGTCACTTTCACAACCTCACTCCCTTTATCAGCAAAGTGAAGGTAATAAAAGGTTATAGTGGTAAATCTGAAGGTGCTGAGAGTTACGGTGAAGATGTTGAAGGTCAAGGAGTAGGTGGTAAAGTGAAGATAGTGAAAATGGTGTAGGTAAAGGTGATGAAGGTGAACGTTTAGGTGGTGAAATGGTGCAAATGAAGGTGGAGGTGGTGAAGATGGTGAATCTCAACAGGCAGGTGGAAAAGGTGAAGGTGGAAGTGTTGTATAGGTCAAGCTGAATAAAGTTAAGTTCAAAGTGAGGGTGGTGAAGGTGATGGTCAAAGTGAAAGTGGAGGTGATAAAGGTAAAGCTTGTAGTGCTGCAAGAGGTGGGTGAAGGTAGGGCAGGTCATGACGAAGGATGTGAATATAGTGGTCAGGTTGAAGGTGGTGAAATAGCGGAGATGGTAAAAGTGAAAGTGCATGTGGTGAAGTGATAAGGTCAAGGTAACTGCTTAAGTTCAGATGAGGGGCTGGTGGTGAAGTCAAATTGAGGATGAAGGTGGGCAGTGAGAGTTGCCATGGAGGAGGAGTTGTATGAAGGTGAGGGCAGTGATGGAGACAGTGAAGTTCAAAGTGAGGGAGAAAGTAGTGAATGTCAAGATGAAAGGCTGCAACAGAGAAGGAGGTAGGAGGTGGGTGAAGGTGGCGGTCATGGTGAAATTGAAGTTCAAAGCGATGGAGAAGGTGATGGTGGCAAAAAGGTGAGGATAAACGTTACAGTGGTAAGCTTGTTCAGGCAAAGGAGGTAAGGATAGTGGATCTCAAGGTGCTGAATATTGCGGTGAGTGTGTTGAAGATCAAGCAGCAGGTAGTAAAGGTGAAGGTTGAAACAGAAGGCAGTGAATGAAGGTGGAAATGAAACAAGGTGGTTCTGGTCAAACCTGAGGTGAAGGTAGCGAATGTCACAATGGTGAAGATGAAAATCGAGGTAGCAAATGTGAAGGAGATGAAGGCAGTGGTCAACATGAAAGTGGAGAACTTCACAGTGAGCATGAAGGGAAAGCACAGTTGAAAAAAGTGGTGAAGGTCAAGGTGGTAAAGATAAAGTGAAGGTCATGCAGACAGAGCATGGTGAAGAAGGGGAAGTGGTGAGGTGGAGAAGTTCTTGGTGAGGGTGAAGATGATGAAGGTGAAGGCAGTGAGGATTACGTCGATGAAGGAGGTGGGTGAAGGGGAGAGGTGGTAGTGGTGTTGGTAATGGTCAAGGTGAGGATAAAGTTGGTGAAGCTGAAGGTAATGAAAGTCAAGACGGTGAATGTGCGTGTGAGGGGTGAAAATGGGATGGTGAAGGTGAAGGTGGCAAAGCAGTAAAACGCAGGTGATGGTGAAGTTGGGTGGTGAAAAACGATAAAGTAGGTAGGAGAATGTGGTGAAAACGGGGCAAAGTAAAAGTGTTAAAAAGCAAAGGAGGTGAGGGTGTGAAGGCTCGGATCAGGACACGGAGTAAAGCGGTAAAGTTGAAGAACAAGGTAAAGCGAGGCTAAAAGTACGGCAGAGTGACGGTGGCAGCTTTGAAGAAGGTGCGTGTGGAGCACAGACATGAAGAGGAAGGAGGCGAACGCAGTGCAGGTAGACGTGGATATAGGTGAGAAGGTGGTGAAGATAAAGGTGAAACAGGTCAAGAGGGAAAGAGTTGAGAATAAATGTAGTGAAGTTCAAAGTGAGTGTGAAGGTCGCAGTGGTCATGTAGGTGATGAACGTCAAGGTGAAGATGGTGAAGGTGAACGTTTGGGTGCTGAAGGAGGTAAGATCAAGGAGAAGGTGGTGAAGATGAAGGTATGAAGGCCAAGGTGAAGTTGGCATGGGAAAAGGTGGTGCAGGTCAAACTGACAGGGCAAGGTAAATGGTAAAAAGCGGTGAAATGAAAGTGCAGTTGGAGAAGCTGGTGAAGGTAAGACGGTGAAACTGAAGGGCACGTGGTGGAGACTGTAAACTCTAGGTGAAGGAGGCGAGGCTGACGGTCAGCGCGAAGTCGTGCAGTTGCACTGGTGGTGAAGGGAGTGAAAGCGCTGGCAGAAGAGCTGGTTGTTTAATTTCAGAGTGAGGGTAACATGGGGGCTGGTATTAAAGGCGGTGATCAAACTGACGGCGAAGAAGGCACTGAAGGTAGTGAAAGTCAAGGTGATGGTGCCAATGCCGGCGGTTGAGGGGACAGAGGAGCAGGTCAAGGTGAATGTGAATGTAGTAAAGGTGGTGAAGTTCAAAGTGAGGGTGTGAAGGACTGGATTGGGGGAAGATGAAGGTGGCAAATCGTAAGCTGTGAAATGCTGAAGTTCAAGAAGAATGTGAAGGTGGCAGCGGTCAATGTAAAGGTGAAGGAGGTAAAAGTAGTGAAGTTGGTCAGGTGGTAAAATAGGAAAGGGGTGAAGTTGAAGCTACTGAAAGTCAAGGTGACGGAAGTGACCGTAGTGGTCGAAGTTGAAAGGTGGTGATTGTGAAGTTGGTAAAGTTGGTGAAGGCATAAGTGTATATTGTGAAAATGGTAAGTTCTATACGGTAAAGATGACGGTCAGGATGAAGGTTGAGGCGAAGGTGGTCAGGGTGGTGGTGATGTTGGTAAAGATGAAGGTAGCGAAGGAGATGGTGCAGGAAGGAGCTGGGTGAAGGTGAATGTAAATGAGATAAAGGTGAAGCTACGGAAAGTCAAGATGAAGGCTGTGGCGAACTGAAGGTTGAGGTGGTGAAGATCAGAGGGAAAGGAGGTGAAAACCTCTCAAACTTACCTTTTTACTTGATCTTCAGACTTACCTTGCAATCCGGTCTGTGCTCAGGCAGTTCCTCACAGTTGTGGTTCAGCACTGACACCACCTTAGGGCAGTCTTACCTTTGCTGGCTTTGCCCACATCATAGAAGGTACGATCGCTCGCTGTGGAACACTACTGAGTGTTCCAAATTTTGAGGTTGATTGATAATATAATTATTAAAATGTTTTAGTACAATTGCAATATTTTTTATGAGTTTAAAAATACTTTAAAGCCAGTTTTTTAAAAAAATTATTTACTTTCAGAGAGAGGGGAAGGGAAGGAGAAAGAGAAGGAGGGAAACATCAGTGTGTGGTTGCTTCTCGCATGCCCCCTACTGGGGACCTGGCCCGCAACCCAGGCATGTGCCCTGACTGGGAATCGAACTGGAGACCCTTTGGTTTGCAGGCTGGCACTCAACCCACTGAGTTACACCAGCCAGTGCCCAGTTTTTTGTTTTTTGTTTTTTATTTACTTTTTAGGGAGAAAGAGGAGGAGAGAAATATTGACCGGTTACCTCTCTGAATTGGCCGCCTTTCAGTACACAGGCTGGTGCTCAACCCACTGAGCCATACCAGCCAGAGCCTCAAAGCCAACTTTAAATGCCATGACCAAATAAATACACGGTTCACATTCATTGTGTAATACTTGGTGTACACTTATTTTCATATGCAAATTAAGAATATAAAATGACATTTTTACTGCACTATAGAAGTACTTAAAAATTTTTTTTTTAAAAGATTCTATTTATTTTTCGCCCTGGCTGGTGTGGCTCAGTGGATTGAGTGCAGGCTGGGAGCCAGGGGGTCCCGGTTAGATTCCCGGTCGGTGTACGGACCTGGTCCCCGGTGAGGGCCATGTGGGGAGCGGCCATGCATTGCTGTTTCTCTCCCTCTCTGTCTCCCTCCCTTCCCCTCTCTCTAAAAATAAAAATATAAAAATAAAATCTTTAAAAAATAAAAGATTCTATTTATTTTTAGAGAGAGAGGAAGGAGGGAGGACGAGAGAAACATTAACTGGTTGCCTCTTGTTGAGCGCCCTGTTTGGGAACCAAACCTGCAACCCAGGAATGTGCCCTGACTGGGAATTGAACTGGCAACCTTACGTTCTGTGGGCTGATACCCAACAACTGAGCCATACCAGTCAGGGCTGAAATATTTGTATATGTCACACTTTTTTTCCTGTCTTATGCTAATCAGGGAAACCTGTTTTCTACAGGAGAAGGGCTCCTTCGCTATAGAAACCGGACCTCTGAAACTGTCTCCTCACCTGATGGACTTTGCCAGTAACTCTGCAAATTAAAAGAGATTAAGACTGAACACTTTTTTCATAAAATTTTATTAATGACTTTTCCAAAAGTTTGCCTTATTTTATAGTGTTTATACCAAATATTCTCATAGAAACAAACAACGAACATGGAATATTTACTAAATTGACTTTTTAAAACCAATCTGTTTTCATCTTCAGTGGTAATCTTTAATTCCAGAGATTTATAAGGGTTCTGTATCTTCACATTTTCAATAAATGTAGTATCATAAAAAAAGTGACACATGATGACATATCAAAGTACTTGTTATTTTAAACTTGCGTCTTTTCCAAGATAAAAATGAAATTAAACTATTTGTTTTTAAGAATTCATGTGTCACCTTTTCTTTGGTGTTTTATAATACTGAAAATATTTCATCTTTTTCTCCCTATATGAAGAATATTTCTTTATTGACAGAAAAGATAAATGACTATTTCAACATCATAAAAAGTCCTGAACAGGTTGAAACACTGTCAGCACTGCCTCTAATCATCGTGTGGATATGGGACACTGAAGGGTGGGCCCCTCAGGTGTCTCTCTGTCTAAGGAAAGAAAGGCCCCTTTTTTCCCTGTGTGAGGACATGGGACCTCAGTTGGTCACTGTAGACTGAGGTGGGAAGAAAGGCCTCTTGCCCTCCTCCTCCAGGTGCCAAGGAATGACTCCCGCAAGCACCTCAGCCATCACGAGCCACAGAGAGCAGTCAGGCAATATGTGGAATTTGTACCACCAAGAACCAGGAGTAACAGAACCAGCGGAAGCATAACATAAGTATACTTACTATATATAAAGAGAGAAAAGCAATAGAAACCTTAACACAAACTAACATAACTTACAAAACAACAGCTAGATTTCAGAAAGAACCAGGCAGACATCTAGATATGAAGAACTGAAACAAATAAACCTCTACAGGTTTAACAGAAGACCAGACATTACTAAACACAGAACTAGTGAACTGGAAGGCCTAAGGTAGTCAGCAGGCAGCAGAGATTACAAATGGAAAATATGAGGAACATTAAAATAGGGAG
>PVJI01034404.1:0-10488 GCA_004026765.1 Micronycteris hirsuta | reverse complement strand
ATAATTAAATCAAGGTCAATAGAGCTAAGAAAATATAGACTAAACTCTTCAACTGTGCCTGTCATTGGGAACTTTCTGCCTCCTAAATAGCATCCCAATAACACGAGCCACTCCGTTCCACATCATGGATACTCCTTTCTCAGTGAAAGGGCAGTAGCCATACGACAAATCCCATTTTACTTTGTGTTGTTGCTTAAAGGATGAAAGTGAGATGATCCTTATTTCAAATGTACTGAGAAACATGTGCAGTCATGTCTATGAAGGTTTCCATGAGAGAAATCTATTGGATTCCATATGTCACAGGTTGGGTTCTTCAAGACTCATATTCTGAGAGAAACTGACTCTGCAGGGTACCCTTAGGAAGTCTCCTGTGATCAGCACCTGTGGAAAGGAAGGGAGGTGGAGGCACAGCCTAGGTAGGGCCAAAAACCTCAGCCCACCCTACCCTGGAGCTCTGAGAGGTAAAATGGTCTTGTCAAAATGTCTAGGCCTTTATACTCTGCTTGGCTCAGTCACCAGAAGCAAGCTGCCTCTGGGAAGGAAGGTGTTAAGTCAGGTAGCATGCTCTCAAGGCTGATGCTGAGGGAGCTGACAGCTGTAGGGGGCTGCTGACCACCCTTCACAGCTGGGCAACAAGCCCTTCCATGTTCATTGCTTTCAACATCAGTAAATTATTTTTTCCAGCTTTATTGAGATATTATTGAACTATATAAGTTTAAGGTATAAAACATGATGATTTGATACATATATATTGCAAAATGATGACCACGATAAGGTTAGTTAACCCCTCCAACCCCTCTTAACAACTTCCCAGTGTATAAGTATTGTTAACTATGGTCACCATGTGGACATAACATCCCAGAACTTACTCTTATACCTACCAGTTTTTACTTTTGACCAGTAGCTCCCCAATTCCTCCACTCTCCTAACCCCTGGTAATCACCACTCTACTTTGTTTCTACAAGTTCAGTATTTTTAGAGTCCACATATAAGTAAGATCATACAGTATTTGTCTTTCTCTGTTTGACTTATTTCATTTAGCGTAACTCCCTCAAGTTCTATCCATGGTATTACAAAAGGCAGGACTTCTTTATAGCTGAATAATATTCCATTGTGTGTGTGTGTGTGTGTGTTTATACATATATATGACATTTTCTTTATCCATTTATCTGTGAAAACACACTTAGGTTGTATCCTTTCTTAACTACAATAAAGCTGCAATGAACATGGGAATGCAGATATATGTAACAAATGTTGATTTTATTTTCTTTGGATATATAACCAGTTTTTGAGGAACTTCCATGCTATTTTCCATAGTGGCTACACCAATTATATCAGCCAATACAGGGGTTCCATTTCCTCCATATCCTCACCAGTATTTATTATCTCTTGTCTTTTTGATAATAGCCTTTCTAACAAGAGGGAGGTGATATCTCATTATGGATTTGATTATCAGCAAATTCTTATTGTATTTCATCTCTGTGCTGAGGCTCATGTTAAACATCATCATGGGTCCAGCAAAGAAGACTTTGAGTCTTGCTATAGAGGCAAAGTTCAACTGGAAGAAACACTGAGAGAGCAATGCACAATTACAAAAAGTCAGATTACAATTTTTTAAACTCCAAGGTTTATAAAACATTTAAATATATTATCCCATTTGATCCTCATAGCAGCTCTGGGAGCTATTAATGTTATTGCGATCTTTGTAGATGCCTACTTTGAGGCTCAGAGAAGTTGAATGGATTTTTCTGACATCATTTGGCTAATAAGTGGTAGCACCAGCTGTGAGCCCAGACCTTCTTGTTCCAAAGCCCATGTTTATATATATGTATACATACCCATGTATATGTATGAACATTAGACAGTGGAGTTCTAAATATGTATCAAATATCCTATGAACACTTATTGAGAAACTACTGTGGTCTACATGTCCAGATTCTAAGCAAATTCTCCCAGCATCCCTATAAAGTCAATATTCTTAGCACAGGCTTACAGATGAGGAACCGGGGCTCAGCTCATGTGACTTCTCAGCTGGGGATAAAACCAAGATCTGAATCTGGCTTTAGCCACATCTATGCATAATACTCTAATGTCCTCAATGTGTGACTCAACTGCATGCATATTGGAAGAAATTCAGGTGCTGAAGGAGTCCAGAGGCTGGCAGAAGAAGAGCAGAGAGAGGATGAGAACATGAAGCAAAGGGGGTGAGAATCAAGAAGGCAAAGAAGCAAGTGAGGGGGAAGCATGTCCAAGAGCTGAAGAAGGAAGCTGAGGACTTTGGGTGGGTAGCAAGGAAAGAAAGGTGAGCAATATGGGAGAGCACTCAAGCTGGGATGCTGAGAAATAGAATGCCAGGTGCCTAGAGCTTCCTGCAGCCTGAGGTGTTTGGATGGGGACAGGTCTGAATCCCAAAAATGCTTTGCAGGTTATGGTAGAGGTGTAGGGCCTTATTCTAAGAGCAATGGGAAGCCTTGCGAGATTCTAAGAAAATGCTGGTTAAAATGCTTAAGGAAATGGAATCAGTGGAGCTCAGGAATGAATAAGGTTATAAATCAATGGCAGTACCTCACAATGAGACAAATATTAATAGATCCGTGGGTTGAATCTCTTTATCCACCCAGTACCCAGTAATCTGACAGATTCATGCTAAGACCAAACTCTTTGCAGAAGAAGCAAACCTATAAAATAGTTTTTTGCTGACACACCTCTATATGAAGACTAAAAGCAAATATGACCCTGAACAAATAAGTTATAGACACAGCACAGTACAATGCTTATCACCATGCCAACACTAATGTGTTCCTTCTTCAGGTAAGAAAGGGAGAACTTGCAGTTTGGGACTGGGTGTGGGGTTTGGAGTTTTTAAAGATGTTATTTATTTATTTTTAGAGAAAGGGGCAGTGAGGGAAAAAGAAAGGGAGAGAAACATCAACGTGAGAGAGAAACATTGGTTGCCTTTCATATGTGCCCGAACTGGGGAATGAACTGGCAACCCAGGCATGTACCCTGACCAGGAGTCAAACAGGCAACCACCTTTCACTTTGCAGGACAATGCCCAACCAACTGAGCCACACCAGTCAGGGTGGGCTTGGGGCTCTTTGTTTTGTTTATTTGTTGTTTGTTTTTATGACAAATTAATCAAGATATTTATTTTCTCATTTAAATTCCCAGTAGTATTTTTTATTGTTGTTCAAGTACAGTTGCCTCCATTTTCACCCCATCGTGCCATCCCCCACCACCCAACCCCACCACACCTATCTCTGCCTCCCACCCTTGAACCTACCCCTTTGGCTTTGCCCATATGTTCTTTATACATGTTCCTTGATGGCCCTTCTCCTATTCTCCCCCATTATCCCTCTCCCCTCTTACTTGTTTGTTTTTAATGTTTTCAGTATTCAAATGAAAGAACAGATCAAAACTCCAGAAAAAGAGCTCAGTGATGAGGAGATAGCCAACACTGGTAATCAGGATGCTCACAGAACTGATTGAGCTCAGTTGTAAAATGAAGACTACCCAATGTGAAATAAAGCAAAATATACAGGGAACCAACAGTTAAGGGAAAGAAACTGGGACTCAAATCTATTATATGGAACAAAAGGAAGAAATAAACATTCAACCAGAACAGAATGAAGACACAAGAATTCAAAAAAATGAGGAGAAGCTTAGGAACCTCTGGGACAACCTCTGGTTCTAACAAGAATCACAAGGGTGTCAGAAAGAGAAGAACAAGGCAAGAAGTTGAAAACTTATCTGAACAAATAATGAAGGAAAACTTCCCTAATCTGGTGAAGGAAATAGACTTTCAGGAAGTCCAGGAAACCCAGAGAGTCCCAAAGAAATTGGACTCAAGGAGGAGCACGCCAAGACACAATATAATTAAGTTACCCAAGATTAAAGATAAAGAGAGAATCTTAAAAGCAGCAAGACGAAAGGAGACAGTTACCTATAAAGGAGTACCCATGAGACTATCAGCTGATTTCTTAAAAGAAACCTTACAGGCAAGAAGGGGCTGGAAAGAAGAATTTGAAGTCATGAAAGGCAAACACCTGCATCCAAGATTACTCTCCCCAGCAAAGCTATCATTTAGAATGGAAGAGCAGATAAAGTTCTTCCCAGATAAGGTAAAGTTAAAGGAGTTGATCATTACCAAGCCCTTATTCTATGAAATGTTAAAGGGACTTATCTAAGGAATAGAAGAAGATAAAAAACTATGAACAGTAAAATCATAACAAACTCACAACTATCAACAACTGAACCTAAAAAACAAAACCAGAAACTAAGCAAACAACTAGAAGAGGAACACAACAAGAGAAGTGGAGATCACATGGAAGGTTTTTAGTGGGGAGCAGGAGAAGAATGGGGGGAAAGGTACAGGGAATAAGAAGCATAATTGGTAGGCATAAAATAGATGGGGAGAGGTTAAGAAAGGTACAGGAAATAGAGAAGTCAAAGAATTTATATGTAAGACCCATGGACATGAACTAAGAGGGGAAGTGGGGGGAATGCTGGACGGTTGGGGCGTGTAGAGCAGAGGGAAACTAAAAGGGGGAAATTGGGAAAACTGTAATAGCATAATCAATAAAATATACTCTAAAAACAGAAGTACAATCAAATAATTCCTAGTTATTTCCTAGTCAGTTATTGTTTCAATAATACTAGATAATAAACCATTGTAAAATGCAGAGGCTTAAAACAAAAATAACTTATTCTGTGCTCATTCCAACTGCAACCCATCTAGGCTACTGAACATCAGGCTCCAAAACTCCAGAGTGGTGTTTGTTTCAGCTGTGTTTAGGCCTTGCTCCAATGGCTACCAAGGGCATCTTCTTACCTCATTCTGGGGTTCAAGATGAAAGACAGTGGTGACCTGGTGCACATTCTTCTGCTAGACCACAGAGCACAAGGAAGAAGTCAAGTCGCACAGACATATGTAAGGCCTATGATTGTGACCCATCTTCTAACATTCCATTGATCAATGCAAGTCTCTTGGGAAATCCAGTAATAGGGGTCAGGGAAGTGCCCACCCATGATGGGGAGAGAGAAATGGAGTAAACATCTGCTAAGCAATGATCCAGACAATTGCCACTAGCCCCTGTGCTCAAATTCTCAAAAGTTCATCTGGTTGGCCCAGGCCATATGTCATTGATCTGGACAAATCAGCTTTGACCAGTTAAGGTTTTCCCTTTGGTACAAGCTTGGCAGCAAGAACCCACTCCTTCCAGTAGGAATGGAAGATGCATGCCATGCTTGGAATGAGGATATATGCTATTTAGGAACCTGAAATTGTTTCATCCATACTTTTGATCACTGACACCTATTCTGAAAATAGGAAGATGTTTTGAGCTTTGAAAGCCACATCAATATTGGAGAGCAGCAAGATGGCAGAAGAGTGAATGAAAGTCACGCTAACCTCCTCCCAGGACCAATCTGGAATTACAACTAAATTGTGGAGAAAACGTCCAGAAAAAACAACTGAACAATAGCAAGAGAGAAGCCTTATAACCTTGGACAGACAGAAGAATCAGCTTCAGCACAACCTGACTATAAGGAGTACGGTGGAGACTCGAGAAGGCTGGCTGGGCATCCACAGGCAGCAGCACCAGAGGGATAATTAAGCGGCCAGTTGGATCCCTCTGGGAAGAGTTGAATCTAAACTGTAAGCTGGTATCCCTAACCAAGAGAACCAGAGCCCAAAAAGTACAAAGACAACAACCAGTGGCGAAAAGCAGCAGGGTTGCTCACTACCAGAGATGGATGGCTAGAGACAACAAGAGCCATTTAAAGGGCCAACACACAAATTTCCATTTGCAGCCACTTACCCTGGGCTCCAGCAAAGGTGGGGAAAGAGTAGGCTAGAGACATCTGAGGAGACACTGGGGATGTGGAGGCTTTGGGGAGAGAACTGAGAGAGTAGCCACCAGGCCCCTGGTGCTGAGTCATCCCTCACACTGTAGCAGCCATCATGCTCAAGCAGACCACTCCCCTGAGTGGCAGCAGCCTGAGGGGAAACGATAGCCCCAACCCCAGGAGGGATTCTGCTCAGCCATATGGTGGTTAAGCCTGACTGCTGAGTGCAGAGTGACTGGATTAACAACTAAAGGAGACAATCACAGACAGTAGGTCCCTAGAAGTCTCAGATGGGGTCAACATCTGACATCACCAGAGGTGGATCCAGAAAGAAAAAAAAAGTGGTAAATACTAGAGGCTACCAAGACAAAATCCACTGTGGTCTTCTCCATAATTTGCAATATTTTCTGCATAGCATTTTAACATTCATTTCTTGTCTATCAAATTTGTGCATATTCCACCTTCTTCATTCCTTTTTAAATCATGATGTAAATTGGACTTTCTCTCTTCATATTGCTCTGACTCCTTATTCTTATAAGTGCTCCTTCCTCTACCCTCTCAAAATAATTTTTAAGTAGGTCATCTCATATTCACTGTCCTTACTTATAATAGTCTTAATCAATTTAAACACTTATTAATACTGGTTCATTTGCTATTCATAGTGGGATTGTGTGGGGGGTGCGTAGTTATTTTTGTGAGTGTGAGTTTGTTTCCTGGGTTTTGTGGTTTTGTTCTAGCAGCACCTGCACAACAGCGTACAAGACATGGTGGGTGGAGTGATCCTCAGTCAACCAGCTGGAGGGAAGAATCCACCAAAGAACAACCCAATAACAATCAAAACCAAATTACATCCAGAAAGCCAACATAAATGGCATAAAGGGCATCCCAAGAACATCAAGTTCAGGAGATCAAGGAGACCATACCACTGAATCTCACAGGTCTCCTACCATACAAGATCAAAGCACAAAGTCAGGGAGTCAAAACAGATCAATCTAAGAAGCAGAAGCAAACAAGAAGAGTCTCACAAATAATGGGAAGACAAAGAAACAACCCCCAATGGGAAGGGAAGGAGGAATCCCCAGAAAGAGTGCTAAATGAAATACAGGCAAGTCAACTATCAGATACTGAGTTCAAAACAATAGTTATAAGGAAGCTCAATGAGCTCAGTGAGAATTACCAAAAACTACAAAGAAACTACGAGGAACTTACACAAACTATACCAGCATGAACAAGAACATAGAAACCATCAACAAGAGCCCAGAAGAAATGAAGAATACAATTTCTGAATTGAAGAACACAGTAAAAGGAATCAAAAGCAGGCCTGATGAAGCACAGGTTCAAATCAGCAAGCTGGAGGACAAGGTAGAAAGAAACACCCAGAAAGAGCAAGAAAAGGAAAAAAGAATCAAAAAGAATCAACAGGGGTTAAGGAAACCCCAGCACAGCATGAAATGTAATAATATCCATATAATAGGGATACCAGAAGGAGAAGAAGAGAAGGAAGGGATAGAAAACCTGTTGGGAAAATAACAGAATATTTATCTAACTTGCTGACGATAATGCAAGTTCATGCATGTTCAGGAAGTACAGAGGGCCACAATCAAGATGAATCCAAAGAGGCCCATACCAAGACACATCACAATTAAAATGGCAAAATTTAAAGACAAAGAGAAAATCTTAAAGGCAGCAAGGGGAAAACAGCTAGTAACATGCAAGGGAGCTCAGATAAAGCTATTACCTGATTTCTAAAGAGAAACACTACAAGCCAGAAGAGAATGACAATAAATATTCCAAGTAATGAAATGCAAAGACCTGCACCCAAGACTATTCTACACAGCAAGGCTCTCATTTAAAATAGAAGGTGAAATAAGGAGCTTCCCAGACCAAAAAAAAAAACAAAAAACAAAAAAACAAAAAAAAAAGAAGAAAAGGTTAAAAGAATACATCTCCACCAAAGTGACACTGCAAGAGATGCTAAAGGAACTGCTTTAAAAAGATGAAGAGAGTCAGAGGAATACAAGCACAAATGGAAAAAATGGGCAATGAATGAATACCTATCAAGAATAACCTTAATATAAATGGATTAAATGTTCCAACCAAGAGGAGGGAAAGATGGTGGCGGAGTAGGAGGGAGTGGGATCGGCTTCCTCCAGCCCACTGGTGGGATATCTGGCTGATTTTCTGAGGAATGGAGAGATCGCCCAGATTTATTTCAGGAAGAGTGGCGACCAGGATTGTGCATAAAATTGAAAGATCAGCTGGTAGGGAGTCTGCTTCGGAGGGAAGGGACTCACGGGGAGCCGGGAGGTCTGCAGATCCAGTAGCAGCAGCTTCCCGGCTTGTTCCAGGATCTGTGGGAGGGAGCTCGATTGGGGTGTGAGTTGCCAAAGCAGGCGCGCGCCTGTTGGGAGAGCTTTGGTCCCAGCAGTCCGGAGGTCGGTGTGTACGTGGGGACTGGTCTGCAGAGGCCGGCAATCCCAGCAGGAGGAATTGGAGATTGAACTGAACCGGAGACCCAGACCTGGAACTCCGGGACCAGGCGCGCACCCGGTGAAGCCAGTCAGGGGCGGCTGGGGGTGGTGCCCGACCGGGCGCCCAGGCTTGCGACTTGCAAGCCCCAAATCCAGAGACAAAAGCAGGCAACAAATACAGGGGCGCAGAGCTCATTCTGGGAGGGCCTAAGACACAACCCAGCAACTCCAATTGGAGACCTGCGCTGCAGACTCCCTCCGTGGGAGAAAAACATCGAACCCCACTGAAGGGAGACATGGACCTCACAAACTCTGACTTAGGGTGGGGATCAGACAGCCCAGAGGGAGTCCTGTGAATTCCTAGCAACTCGGCTGGAGGCAGGACAGCAGCTAACAGTGCAGCCGAGGAAGAAAGCCAGGGAAGTCTGATATCTTACCAGCCTGTTGCAGCCCTGACCAGACGCTGTTGAAGCCAGCCAACAGAAGTCTTTTTTTTTCTTTTCCTTTTTTTTCTTCTTTTGTTTACTCTGTTTCTTTGATTCTTTTTCCCCAACCTTTTTCCTATCTGTCCTTCTATATTTTTTAACTCCTTCTACCTTCCCTTCATATGGTATTCCTAGTTTTCTCTTCTTTTTATCTCATATTTTTTATTATATTTTATTTTATGCTATTTGAGTATTATTTTTTATCTTTCTTTTTCCTTTTCTTTTGCTTTCTTTTCCTTCTTTTTCTCCCTTCCCCTCTCTTCTTTATCCACAGGTGAGACATTAAAACCTGGAATTGTGAAGAGAATAGAGTGAGATCCAGACAAGAGTCAGCCCAAAAAACAGAGACAGTGACACAAAATTAACTTCTCTGCTCCAGAGAACTTGACAGATCAGTTTAAGAATCAGAGGCTAGCAAGAAGAATCCCACAAACAATGGGAAGACAAAGAAACAATCCCCAAATGAAAGGAAAGGAAGAAGCCCCAGAAAGAATGATAAATGAAACAGAGGCAAGCCAACTATCAGATATTGAGTTCAAAGCATATGTTATCAGGCAGCCCAAGAAACTCGAGAAGCTTGATGAACTCAAAGAAAACTACCAGAAACTACAGGGAAACTATAATGAACTCACTGCAAACTATGTCAATATGAAAAAGGAAATACAAACTATTCACAAGGGCCAAGAGGAAATGAAGAATACAATATCTGAACTGAAGAACACAATAGAAGGAATCAAAAGCAGGCTCGATGAGGCAGAGGATCGGATCAGCGAACTGGAGGACAAGGTTGAAAAAAGCAACCAAAAAGAGCAAGAACAGGAAAAGAGGCTCAGAAAGAATGAAGAGGTATTAAGGGAAATGCAGGACAACATGAAACGTAACAATATTCGTATAATAGGGATACCAGAAGGAGAGGAACAGCAGCAAGGGATGGAAAACCTGTTTGAAAAAGTAATGATGGAAAACTTAACCTAATCTGATAAGAGAAAAAGTCACACAAATCCAGGAAATACAGAGAGCCCCATTCAAAAGGAACCCTAACAGGCCCACTTCAAGACACATCATCATTAAAATGGCAAAATTCCAAGACAAAGAGAGAATCCTAAAGGCAGCGAGGCAGAAACAGGAAGTAACACACAAGGGAACCCCAATAAGGTTAGCACCTGACTTCTCAATGGATACACTCCAAGCCAGAAGAGAATGGCAAGAAATATTCCAAGTAATGAGAACCAGAGGCCTGCAACCAAGACTACTCTACCCAGCAAGGCTCTCAATCAAGATAGATGGCCAAATAAGGAGCTTCAAGGACAAAGGAAGTCTAAAAGAATACACCTCCACCAAACCAGCTCTGCAAGAGATCCTGAAGGGACTGAAAGGAAGGGAAAGAGAGAGAGTGAGGAACACAGGTACAAAAAAAAATGGCAATGAGTAAGTACCTATCAATAATAACCTTAAATGTAAATGGATTAAATGCTCCAATTAAAATACATAGAATAGCGGAATGGATAAGAAAGCACGACCCACACATATGCTGCTTACAAGAGACCCACCTCAGGACAAAAGACTTACACAGACTGAAAGTGAAGGGCTGGAAACAAGTTTTCCAAGCAAACGGACAAGAAAAAAGAGCTGGGGTAGCAATACTCATATCAGACAAAATAGACTTCCAAAAAAGGGCCATCAAG
>PVJI01034403.1:0-10491 GCA_004026765.1 Micronycteris hirsuta | reverse complement strand
CCCCCCCTTCCCTCAGCCGGTGTGTAGAAAAATCTCTAATAGAGACGCTTTCTACAATGCAAACTGACAACACAGCAATCTACTGGAAGGACTCTGAGTGGGAGAAGCTTCTCAGATGCCTGGTTTCCAACTTGGCTCTCTGCCAGGTCAGCCCTAACACCTGGGAGTTAGTCTGCATCTGCCTTTTCTGATAAAAATGTCTTTAGATTTCAGGGTGGGGTAGAAAGAAAATTCTTTAGATTTCAAAATAAAAAGTTTTAAAAAGTAACACGAGTTAATTCTTTTTTTTTTTTTTACTTAGAAAAATTTCCACCTAAGCAGTAAAAGAGATCAAGAAAAAATACAAAAGAAAGAGGAGCCAAGTCTTCCCCTGAACCACCGACATGATTGCAAAGTTAGCACAAACCCTGACTTATGCCCACAGACCCTGAGGGGAGCTTTGTGCCGGCCAGTTGCGGTTTCCAAGGTTATGCTGAGTCCCTTGTGACGCCCCAACAACCCGGGAGGCCTTCCCAGGGTTGCAGACCATCCATGAGCAAGTGCGTGCCCTGAGCTAACCCTGTAGTTCAGAGAGCTGAGGTTCTGTGCTCAGAAGCCCCCAGTTAAGAAGGCCTGGTGGATTTTATCTTGGAAAACGGGGATGCGTTCTTTTCATAATCTTCAAAAAAGAGACCAGAAAAACCCCTAAGCCTCCACATCTGGGAATTTTCCGGCCGGACCAGCTGTGCTGGTTTCCAACCCCGCCCCCGCGGAGGCAGCAGAGACAGCTGCTGCGACAGCTCTGGGGGGCGGGGAGACCCTGCCGGGCGCCCTGTCTCCCTGTGAGCGGCGGGGGCCTCGGGAGCCCCTCCCGCTCGGGCAGCCCAGGCCCGGGACCCTGAGGTGCAGGCGAAGTGCCGAGCGGGAACTGCTGCCCATCGTCCCCTCGTTTCCCGGGGGGCATGACCATTTGCACCTCCCAGTTTTCTGGAAAAGGGAGAAAGCACAGCCCAAGCCCACTCATGGTGGAGAAGGGAGCAGAACGCAGACCAGCTCTGTGCGTAAAACCCCACTGCTCCTACCCACACAGCCCCCGGCAGACGGAACACGGGGAAACGGGAGATGGGGGGCATTTAAGTAGCCCTCTGAGCTCGCCACACAAGGTGTGTCGCTTAGCGTCCTTCCAAAAGCATCACAGAACAAGTTCCACCTGGAGAAAACCCTACTCTGGCACAGGTGGTGCACACTGTCCGCAGGGCAGACTTCTCGCGTGACCCTGACTTTGAGAGCGTGGTGCAGCTCTGCTGACCCTTCTCTCCCACCATGTGCAGCTGCCTCCCTGTGGCCCTCGGAGGCCTCAGGCCCAGACCAGGGACAAGACGGTGCTTGGGCTCTTTCTGTGTTGCCATGTGGGGGATGTTGCAACGCAGACCGAGGCCAGCCGGTGATCCGGCTCATTTGAACGTCACGAGGCTGTGCGTTCATTACCCTCTCTGCTCCCAGCTTCCTAGAAGGCTGCAGCCATGGGCCCCGGCCGGCAGCCACTGCCTCCCACCCTCCTTCTCACCCTGGCCCCGCTGGCCAGCAGTCACCCTCAGGCCAGACCCTAGCTCCAGCATGGGCTGGCCGCGCACATCCCTCCCACACAGAGCCCTGGGACCCTGTGGTCTCCACGATGGGGCCTCCAGGTGGCACCTCCACTGCCACGGCCGTGGCTGTCCCCAGTGCTCGGCATTCAGCTCTGTCTCTGGCCCAGGAGACAGTTGCCTTGCTTCTGAGCTCAGACACTCTGCTACTTGGTTTCCTTGGGGGACAGTGTGCCTTCCCACATCTTACCTGTCACAGCTGAGTGTTCAGGCACTCACCAAGCCATCTCTGCCACAAGCCCGGAGCACTTTCTATGGACAGTGGAGACTCCCCAACACGACTCCCCTGGCCCCCGGGGGACCCTCTGCGGCAGCCGATGCACCCCACTGCCTCCAGCAGCTCACGCCCCAGCTCCCGCAGCTCCAAGTTCAGAATCACAGTGCCTGGCCCTGGACCCGCCACACAGCCACCATTTCTGCAGCTTCACGACCAAACAAAATAACACAGAGGCTGGCAATAGTACGGAAAATGGAAGAGGAAGTGGCCATCCTGTTTACACAGGTTCAGTTCTCTGAAAGTGTTTGTAAATACAAGGAGCTGGCCATCGAGTCACGCGAGGAAAGGGACAACTGCCGGCACAGGTGTTGGGAAGGACTCTTTCCTGAGCCCCAGGCAGCTGCAGGTGCTTTCTGCTCTCTAATAAGCTGGAACAGAGCGGTAGGCGCAGGTGGATGACAACAGCCATGGGGGCCAGAGGCCGGACTGTCCTGCCTCCATCAAGGGGGTCCCTGTGTAGGTGTGTGCTGACCACAGCAGAGCTGGCTCCAGCGCCCCCACCCCAGTGGCAAGCTCTGCTGCCCGTGGCCACTGGACACAGATTCTAAGATCCCTCCCTGCTCAGCTTTCTCAATGCTCTGACTGGACAGTGCCCATCGGCACACACTCCCGGGAGCTCGGGCGCAGCCGCTGACCCATGCCAGGCACCGCCACACCTGCTCCTTGAGAGACAAGGGCAGACCCACCGACTACGGTTCTTGGCACCCCCGTCCCACCACACGCCCTGGCAGTGACAGTGACCAGACAGCTACCCGTGAAGTGAGCAAATGGATGGATGTCGAGTCAAAGGTTGAGTCATTACGAGGGCGAGCCTTGGCCCCTGGTCCCAGTTCTCACTGTCCTACTATGGGGCGAGGCAGCAACACCGCCCGCTCTGCCACGGACGAGCGTTCTCTCAGGCACCAGCAGGTCCACAGGTGGGAGCCAGGCATACAACTTAACTCACGAGATGTCTTCCCACCTCCTCCCACCTGTGACCGAGGAGGGGCCTGTGCCATGTGCTCTGGACCCCGGCCTGGCCACCCGCCCATCCACGCTGGTGCCACCCGGGACTGCTGGGCAGGGCCCTGGGTCTCACCCTGCGCCTCACCCTGCGCAACACACCCTGGCACCCGATCGGCAGAAACTAAACCACCAGCAGGACCACAGAGAACTCCTCTGGTCAAGTGTCTGGGTGCTTATTTGGTAGCTTAAAACCTACCACACGTAGGAACTTGCTGGTTCAAGTTCACTGTTGTGCACGTGTGGTCCCTGTGCGCGGGCCTGTTCCCAGAGCCCAGCACCAGAGCCCACCCGCAGGCACCCAAATAAAATCGCGCCTCCGATCCCACCGCACAGACCTGATTACACACTCCCCTTCAGAACCGCTTCCTCCAGCCGCCCCTGCGTTAACCCAGTGGTCATCCCAAGAGAAACAGCCTGCCCGGCCACCACAGGCAGGAGTGACAGCTGCCTTCCGTCCAGATGAAAACACCATTTAGACATCTCCCGATGTCACAACCCGGGAGAGCGGAGCCAGTGCATGTCACAAGCAGGCGTCTGTCTCGGGAAAGTGGACACGCGACACCACCGCAGGCTGAGCAGCAGAAATGAAGAGCCGCGAACGCAAGCTCGCCGCTCTCGGGGCCGCGCTGGAAATGCGAGAGCGAGACGTGTTGTGTTGAACCCAAGATAGCCAGGATGTCATCGTGTCAACATGCGGTCAATGTGACAAACGAGTTAGTGAGGTGGCCCGCCTCCCGTCCTCTGGTCCTTTCAGTCCCCAAGTTCCCATGTGCGGAACCCTCCACGTCTCCCCGTTCAGCCCCTCTGCTTTCGAGGCCCTGACAGCCACTCTGGGCAGGGACATCAACCTGGGACCAGTGACTCTGTCATTGCAGGTAGTCATGTGACATTTGTGCAGACAAAAGTGTCTGACCACCCTGTCCGGGGAGACACGACGGTCTCCGAAATCGTTCTGCTGAAACCGCCGGACTGCAGCGTTGAGGCGGAGGCCCCAGAGGTGACAGGCGCACACCAGACATCCGCGTCACCCAGTGCTTGCCTTTGCTTTGCGGGCGAGAAAGGGGGTTCCATGGGAACCAATGGCACAGCCCGATCCGATCACAGCTTCCTAGCCGGGCAGCTCAAGGTGGGCAGTCAGGCCCCGGACCTCCAGCCTCTCCAGCGAAGGGCACTGAGCCAGCCCCGTCCGTGGCTCTGCATCTAGGTCCACATGCCTTTGAAACACCAACAGCAACGCCCCCGGAAGGGGGTGTTAACCCTCCAGGGAGCACGCAGCCTTGTCGGCAGCCCTGCAGCCCACCCCCCGCCCTGCTGCCCCCACCTTCACGTGACCTCTCTTGATTTCAAACGCAGACAAGCAGCTGCCCGCCGTTATGCTCCAACACACTGGGATCTTGCTCCCTAGCACATGTCATCAGTTGGGCTCACGTCCTCTCTTACAGAAATTTCTCTACAGGTTCAGACGTTGCTTATGTTGACAGTTCAGCTCAGGGTGAGGAAGGACAGATGCCAGCCCTGGGGACTTCCGCACGTTAAGAGGGACAGATGCTGTTCAGGGCAAGCAAAGATGGAGGGGGTCCAGGACAAATAACTCCCCCCATCCGCTCTTCTGTGGCCGGAGACGGCGGGGTTTGAGACACACGGCCCTGAACTCCCACTCTCTCTCCCACCACCACAACGTGCCTCGTTCCATCTGTCTAGGGGAGGCAGGAGGTTCTGCAGGAGAACAGCCCTGCTCTTACCTGTCTTACCTGTGAGCCTCCTGGGCCAGACCTGCAGGGCGGCTCCCTCACTGGAGCTGGCTCGGCTCTTATCCTGCCCTCAGCCCCTCCCACTTGTGGAGGCGGGGTCTGTTGGGAGGCAGGGGCTCCCACGTGGCTCCAGAGCTCTCCTTTCCTAAATGCCTCTGACCTAAAGCCTCTGCTCACCAGGAAGGTGGGAGCAGCCGGGAGCACAGGTGGCCAGGGGCAACTGCTGCATGGTCCGGGGGAGAGTGCCCAGTGGCCCTCGTCCAGCAGGACGGGCACCACTTGAGGCACGGGAGCGACCAGGAAGGAGTCTTGCAAGGCTGTGGCTGTCGGCTTCGGGTCCGTCCTCTTATTTTCGCAGAAGCTGAAAGCTGGGACCTGACCAGCCACCCCGTGAAAAACAGAAACGCAGGTGAGAACAGTCGGTGCGTGCCAAGTAGAGCGAAGAGGGAAGCCCGAAGAAACGGGCAGGATGCCTGCTATCCCATCCAGGTCAAAGGTCAAGGGTGCACTCGGTTTCCGGAACACTGACTACCCCGGGGAAGCAGCAGGAACGAGCTGGCCGCTAGAGGGGTTTGGAACGAGCACCCCAAGTTATGTTCCTGTGGTGGCTGGAGTCTTTTTAGCTAAAGGCAACCGAGACCCTGTGGGCTCAGGGGAAACTTCTGTCCACCCCACGACCACCCCCAACCTGCAAGCGCTGGGTGAGGGGCTGGCCCACAGTAAGAGATGATCAGAGGTGACCTTTGTTGACCTCTCTGGAGGGCAGGGCGAACTACAAACTACTGAGCGTCTGCTCTTCTTGTCACGACTGCTGATGTCCTCCGGAACCTCCCACCTCCTGAGCTCTGCCTTGCTTCGTGTCCCTCGCTGTCCCTTTCTGAGCCTCTCACGCACACGAGCTTCCAGGTGGACACAGATATTAAGTTTGGTCACTGTGTACTGCTAATCTGTCTCGTGTCTATTTGATTATTACTCCAGCCAGAAGAATCTTGAGAGTGAAGAAAAGTTTCTTCCTCTGCCACACTGCCAGTCCAAACTGCGCTGTCCCTTGCTTCCGTACCAACGGGACAGACATTCTGCCGGGCAGACGCAGGCTCAGCCAAAAGGATGACGTCCCGGACAGACGCACTCACCAACCAGGGCCCGGCCCGGCCGTGAGCAGAGCACCCCGGGGCCCGCGTCATACTGACCCAGGCTCCAGCCTTTTGTCCCTGAAGGTGACATGGGACAGCCTCCTCCATGCACAGACCCGAGGGCTGGGCTCGGCCCCAACAGCCCGCCCGTACGCCACATGGGAAAGCCCCACACCCAAGGTCGGCTGGCACCGGGGCTCAGCTGGCACCTGTCCTCTCACCTGACTCCAGCAGCCTCCTCAGGAGAGCTCCGCCCAGGGTGGGGGCACTTTCCAATGTCCCTCTGGTTTACGTACATACATGCAGGGTCCGGCAGAAGGAAGGCCTGCCGGAGTGCGGTGGGCAGGGTAATAACGTGGGTGTGACGATTTATAGTTTTAATTTGAACATCTCACCTAAAATGTCACAGGCTGTGCTTGGGTGTGATATTGTTATGTTACAGAATTACCTGCTTTTGATTTTGTAATTAAAAAAAGGGGGGCGTTATTTGTGCCAGATCCTGTATTTTTTTATTTTAAAAAGTCGAACACAAAAGCAGTGTCTCAGACGCCCAGCACCCACCACTGAGATCACTCAGCGACCACAACGGCTTCATTCGCAGCTGTGTCTTTGAAGAACTGAACCCAGTGTGTGCTGTGCATACGGGTGTGTGTGTGAAGGTGCTGTGGGCATAAACAGCATCTCAAACACACGAACTGGGTGTGGGGACCCTGCTCCAGCTGCCCCCTGGATTTGCTCCCTTGGCCCCACTGGTGCCCTGAAGCTGGGGCCACCCCATGCACCCGTCTGCCCGTACAACAGGAGCCTCCTGCCAACCTCCACCTTTGGTCACAGGTCACATGGCGTCCTGCCAGCCCAGCCAGTGCCATGCGGGCTCTGAGGCCCTCGCCACATGCCTTTTGCTGGTGTGAGGCCGCCCTGCCATCATGGCGGGAGAGCTAGGCCAGGCACACACCCCACCCCCCGCCCCCCCCCCAGTCATGCCTGGCTCGCCTCCCCTGCTCCTGCAGGTGTGGGGGGCAGGTCTGCAAACCCTGAGGAGGTAGCGCTGCCAGCCTGGGGCCTCAACTAAAGGCCAGGCAGAGAGACACCCCAAACGTCCAACTACACACTGAGGCAAAGAGCCCACAGCTGGCCAGTGCCCGGGCTCTAGCCTTTTGTCCCTGAAGGTGACCGTCACATTGCCAAGCAGCAGCACGAAGTCTCAGACAGACACACTCTGGGATGACCCTGGGTGAGGAACCCCACTCAGGCTCAGTCGGGGGACGAGTGTGCTCCTCCCAGTTGTGCCTCTGGCAGCCTGAGACAGGTCAGCAGACACACACACTCGTGCACACGTGCAGATACACATGCGGGTGCACACAAGCAAACACAGGCATGTACACACACATCGCATACCTGCACGCACACTCAACCTACCTGCAAGCCTGGCTGCTCTCTGCCCATGGTGCCACCAGCCCCACCACCTCTCCTGACTTCCACCCTTGTCCCCAGAGATCCGTGGTAAAGTCAGGGCTCTCTCCGCCCACTGAGGATCGCGCCACCGCCAGGCCTCTGCCCTGGTGGCCCCGACTGAACCAAGAACAAGAGCCGTCCCCAAGTGTCTAGGAAGCCGGGAGCCCTGGCCTGCCAGGCCTGCTGTCTGCTCTCCCCGGCCCTCCACCAGCCTCTCAGTGCCTGCTGGCCTGCCGACCTCACTCCTGCTGGGAGGCCCTGCTCCCTGCTACCCCTTGGGAGGGGCTGTCTGCTCTCTATCAGCACCCGCCCTGCCCATCACTCTGCCACACCCCCTTTCACCCCTCCCAGCAGGGTCATCTGGCATTTCTGTTTATTACTGTCACCTTGCTTCCCCTGCTGCCCAGAAAACGCTGCCCCCAGGGCTCTAGAAATCCTCGAAGAACAAATGGACTGAAAGCAGAACTTCACACACATTTCACATTAGTTCGCGTCACCTCCCTCCACAGGCACTGAGGTCTGCGGGTCGGTCACCTCTGCCCCCAGCACCAAGTGGGGTGCTGGCCCACAGTGGGCCCCGACTAGAGTGATTATCTAATAAGATCGACGCTGCCCAGCAGCATGAAGGGGGCCGCGCACACCCTCACCGCCTGGGGCCCCACCTCCCGGGGGCCTCCCCGCAGGAACCTCAGCAAGTCCACGTCCTCTCCTCGCCAGCAAACCACAGAGGTGCCAAGCCAAAGAGGAACGGAACTTTCCGGCAACCGCAGAAATGTCTTTACCTCTGTCTGTCTTTACTCAACAGCGGTCCGGGTCTCCGAGGCCTTAAACGCACGCTTCTTCGTGAGCAGCATGACTTCTAAAAACCATGTGTTGCCAGTTATGGTGGTGTTTCCAGCACACATAACTTAAGTGCCTACACCACCGAAAACCAGCCCGAATCCACACGCGAGTGTCTCGCCGCCCTGCACACCCTCCTGGTGCCGACGCTCGCAACCCCTCACCACACATTTCTGCGCCTCGCCTAGACCGAGGGGTTGGGAATCTTAACTTCCAAAAGGAAACCTTCTTTACTAGACAGCATTTACCCCAAATAAAGAAGTCTAGATTCTCACAACAACCTATCCAGCATTTGTTAACCCTTCACAGAAACAGCATCAAGATACAGGGAATCTGGCACAAAGATGCCCAGCGCCGCACCTGCCACTGGCCTCCTGGTGCGCATGGAGCGCCCTCGGGGAGGACACGCCCACCCTCCCCGGCCCAGGCCTGGCTCCCAGACGGCAGGGGTCAGAGTCTCGTCAGGAGAACGATGAACACTCGCCCAGGACAGGTCAGCGCAGGGAGTCAGCAGCGTGGAGCGAATTACTAATTAACAAAGGACGGCCGTCAACCCCTCATTTTATTATTCACTGAAAACTAATCAAAGACACCTGATAACCAAACTGTCCCAAAGCTATTTGATAAAACCCAGTGTCTCATCAAGTTCTTAGGGTCCCCTGAGCTGGGACAAGAGCAACTGCTCACTGCCCTCTCACCCCGATCCCCGCCTCAGACAGGCGGACACACACACACGGACCAGAGCATCCACAGCACACCTGCCAGCCAGGCCAGGAAGCTGCCTCGGGAAGGGTCCCCACGCTCGGGTGTGGGTGACGGCGGTTCTCAGCGTCTCAGTGGACTGGACCCGCGCCCACTGGGCCTGCTGCAGTGCAGCCGTGTGGCACTTGGAATGGAGAAGCGATCTCGTAAGGACGCCAGGCCGTGCGCTCTGGGGCAGAGGCTAAACGTCGGCGCGGTGCTGCGTGTGCCCAGGGAATGTGGGTTTGAAAACACTGTGGAACCAAAGTCCCGGCTCTCAGGCCTTCATGCCGTCTGGGAGGAAAGCAGAGACAGCGACGCCCTAGCCGGGTCTACCACGCCGCCCTGTGGTGTCAGGGCGCACCCGGCAGTGGCAGCGGTGAGCAGACTGAACGGGTGAAATTCAAGAGAGGACAGACAGGAGCACAAAGGAAAAGGACGCCAGACACCCACGATGCTGGTCCAGGGGAAGCCCAGCTGCACCGGTAACCACGGGAAGGAGAAACAGCCGTTGAGAATCCTGCCATCTGCTGGACTTACAGGAGACAAACGAAAGTAACCGAATGTCACAGAAAGATGGAAACTAAACCAAAGGCAAATACATACAAATACCCACCAAAAATTGCTGGACAAGGAAATCAGACAGTAAAACCGACTTGAAGGCGAGAGGTCCCGGGGAGATGCACGAGAGGGGGGGTGGCCACAGCAGCAAGCAGCTCCCTTGGCCAGCAGTCCACGCCTCTGCCGGCGACGGAGCGGGGGACACGCCTGAGGCGCCGAGGCCCAGGGATGGGCTGTCATGTGTTTACCCGGAGCACCCACGCTCTGACCACCCACCAGCACGGGCAGTGGGCAGGGAGGGAGGTGGGACACAGGCAGCAACTGCCACTTCCTAGGCACCGGCGGGAAAATGACAGCAGAGCAGCTGACGAGGTGGACAAGAAAAACTCCCTGGAAAGTGCAAGAGCAGGTGCTCAGAAGGCAATGCCTCGGGAGCGGAAGGGACAGGGCACTTCACTGTCGCTCTTAGCGCAGAAACAGCAGACGTTTTCCAAAAGGGGGGAACGAAGGATCTGCTAGGAAGACGTCCGGGTCAGGCCGGATCAGGTGACCACGGACACAGAACGCACGCTTCCCCAGCCGGCAGGCCAGCCGCACCACAACACGGCACGGCACAGCACACGGACACCGGAAAGGCGAGGAGCGGACGCCGCGCGCGCTGTCCGTGCGCACGTGAACGAGCACCCATTTCATCCGTGACCCCCAGACACACAAGTCCCAACAGCACTCATCAAACACGTGGGCCGAACCAGTCGACTCAAACTGGTGGGAATCACCCACTGAAAACGGGAACTGCTTTACAGAACAAAACCCAGTCGGCTGGACATCAGAGGAGTACCTTGACCACAGCAAGTCAGCAGGGTTGAAAATAACGAATAGACGTGTCCTGGGGGAATGCAAATAAAAAGAGGGTTCAAGTTCCTGATATCGGAGAATAAAATATCAGGCCAAGTGCCGTCAAGTGAGACAAAGTAGGAACATTGATAACGCCAGAATTAAAACTCTTATAGAAGTATAATGATTTGATATGTAGGTGTTAAATAACCCAGCAGCACATTCCATGAAGCAGAAACGACAGGGACGCCACAGAAGTGAGCCGAGGC
>PVJI01034402.1:0-10490 GCA_004026765.1 Micronycteris hirsuta | reverse complement strand
TCCAGATCAGCAGAGGGTTCCTTCTGGCTCTCCAGCAGCCTATGCAGGGTGACTGAGAGGTGCTGGTGTGGCTCATAAACTTATTCATTCACCTACATTACCCAAGCACCTGCCCGGGAATGTCAGTGCAGGAGTAACAGCAGTGAGCAGGGCAGCCCCAGGCCCTGCCTTCACAGAGCCCACAGTCCAGTGGAGGAGAGATGGACACTTTACCAGAGAGTGACAACTTGGAGTGGTCAGGGCTGGGAGGTGGATAGACCAAGGGGTTGGGGGCTCTGGGGTGATACATGACCCCAACTCTGCTTGGTGGAAGGAATGTCTGAGCTGAGACTCGGAAGGCCATGGAGGATTGAGCCAAGGGTGGGGAGGGTGTATGTAAAGGACACAGCATGTGCAAAGAGGTTCTCCACCTCCTTCAACTGCTCATTCAAATTGGGTGCCAGGCACTCAGCTCACTCTGTGGCAGGGGAGATGGACGTTAATTCAACAGACACCCTAATGAGTAATTTCTATGACCTGAGCCTGAGAGAGTGTCTCATCCTCTGAGATGAGGTTTCAGTCCAGGCATCAGATGGGGGATAAGAGGTGGCAGTGGCCTTCCAGGGGCGAGGATGGGGCGCATGGGCAGATCCATGTTGGCCATATTCTGTAACCACCTCCCCAGAGTCTACAACACCATGAATGGAAAGCAGAAGAAATGCTACAAGGGCTCCCAAGGCGATGAAGGGTCCGTGCTTAAGGTGAGGACCCAGGGCCCCTGGGGTGAAAACTATACATGGACTCCACACACAAGGCTCCCCTTTGTGTCTGCTGCCCTGAGAAGCCATCTTAGACCTGTGTCCTCCTTGGCACCTGATTAAAGGATCACATGCTGGCCAGCAACCCACTCTGACCTGGCTGACCAAGGATGCTCAGGAGCTAGGGGTGGCCTAGACTGCCTCACCTTTATTTACTGAGTCTTCTCTGGGCGGGGGCACTTTAAGTGGTTTCCACATTGAGTGCCAACAGAGTATGGTGGGAAGATTCAGAGTCCTGGGCTCCCTGCCCAGCTTGTCTCCTGCCTCTGTTATCCAGGCCAAGGCAGGGACCTTCTCAGAGCCTCTGGACTAATTAAAAGTTCAGGCTCCAGGGTCAGAATCCCCGTACACAGCTCTGTCTCAGGCCGACTGTGACCCCGGGCAAGTGTCACCTCTTGAGTCTAGTTCATCATCTTTAAAATGCAAGTACAAAGAGTTTCTGTCATAGGGTTGTTGTGTGGAGGAAATAAGTTGCACACATACAGTGCTTAGCACAGGGCCTGGCTGCCATCAGTATAGTAGTTGTGTTTGTTAGTTTTCTTACCTGTGCAATGGGAGCAGGAGTTCCTGCCCTACCAAGGGTGTGTTTGTGAGGGCTCTCTGGAATGAGCCCATGTACCAAGTGTCCAGCTCAAGCGTATTCCTCAATCAGTGGGGACTGGAACCTTTGACCTGGGCCTCTCCATAGAGAAGAAGCAGGCAGCATAAAGCATCACTTGCATTCTTTACTCGGCAGGTCCACCTGGACCCCTCAGGCACCTTCCTAGCCACAAGCTGCGCTGACAAAAGCATCTCTGTGATTGACTTTTACTCGGGCCAGTGCGTTGCCAAGATGTTTGGCCATTCTGGTGGGTGTGCCTCCCTGCTTGGGACATGTCTTGACCCACCCCCACACAGCCTCCTGACTCAGAAGGTCAGCGCAGCTTCTCTGCTCTGCTTCTAGACATCGTCACCAGCATGAAGTTCACCTATGACTGTCGTCACTTGATCACAGTGTCTGGAGACAGGTGGGAAAGGCCTAGAGGCTGCCCCTGGCTGGCCTCTCTCTGGGGGTGAGTGGGATCTACACTGTAGGGAGAGCAGGGGCTTAGACTCTGGCAATACCAGGCTTACAACCTGCCTGTGCAGAGAGCTCTTCTGAGTGTTCCAGCTTTCTCTTTCCTTGGAGAGCATGCACCTTGGCATCACAGCCAGCCCTGAGTTCAAAGCCCAGGTCTGCCACTTACTTACTTGTGACCTTGAGCAGGTCATTTCCCCTCCGTGAGCTTCAGGTTGTTCCTTTGTAAGAGAGTTGATACCATTTACCTTGAAAATTATATGGTGAGAATTAAATGAGATGATTATATATGTCATCCTGATATATTTCCTTATGTAAATTATATATATAATAATTTTTAATATTATAAATAAATTGCTTAGCACGTGGTTGGTACGAGAGGAAGTCCCTTTTCTCACTCCCTTCAGTTTACTACGCTGCTTCCTCACAACCCCTTTCCTCCCTCTGGAGGTCCTCAGAGCAGGCCCTGGTTAGCTGACGTGCCCTGGAGACCCCACCCAGGATGCAGACCTAACATTGTTGGGAACCCCTGCACTAGGCTGATGGGTTGTGTTTTCTGGGAGGTGCCAAGGAATGGGGTGTTGGCTGTGATGACAGAGGTGGCCTCTGAGTCAGGTGACTTTCATAGTCAGTGTTTCTGAGCCTTCCACCTCTCTCTTTGTCCTCTACAGCTGTGTGTTCATCTGGCAGCTGGGCCCAGAGATCACCAACTGCATGAAGTGGCACCTGCTGGAAATTGACCATCAGGAGCAGTGGCAGCAGAACACAAAGGATGGGAAGTGGAGCAGTCACCCCAGGTCCCAGCAGCCACCTGCACATCTGCTATTTCTCCTTCCCCAGAGGAATATTTTCCTACTCTAGGCTCCAAGAGCCATGGTGCTGGGGACAGAGCCATAGCCCAGGCAGCCATAGGCTTGCCTTTTGTACACCCTCAGGGAGGAGATGGACTTTGAATATGAAGTTATAATAACACACATGAGAAGGGTTTTGGAGCAGAAAAGCAAAGTACTTGGAGAGCCTGTGAGGACTGTGATGCAGGAAGCCCCAGGAGGCTGTGGAGACCAGAGGAAGACCCTGAGCCAGGAGGGAGGTGATCAGGGAAGGGTCCAGTGGCATTGAGATGCCTTCTTACTCTTTAAAGTTCTCATGCTGTCAGACCACTTTTATTTGGAGTGAATTTATGGTCCAGTTTTTTATTTGGGATTTTGGTTTGGAAGTATCGATTTTAGTGGGAGATTGTAGGTTTTTCCTTTCTCCTGCCCCTGGCGCTGTCCCTGTCTTTCTGTCTTGAGGCTTTGTCATTGCCTCCCTGTGGGGACCAGGCCTAGACATGTGCTGCCTATCTGCAGTGGGCCTAGAGGCATTGTAGATAGAGGCACCAAGGGAGAGAGCAGCTACCTTTGGCTCTAGGTTTTGAGTCTCACAGCCTACCCTGGGGCAGGAGCAGGGTCCTGGCTCCAGTGCCTACTTTGTGTTAAACATGTAGTCTCCTGTACTCCAAAGGAGCTAAAATCTCACCACTACCCCCTACTTTTTCAAACAGATCCCAGCAGCTTAGTACTCAAGCCCCAGTATCTGCTTTGTTTTTCAAAGATCCCATTGCTGTGGCCTTTGGAGTTTCTTATTTTTTGAGCCCAGCCTTTTTTTGTCTCATTTACTATGGTGATATATTTCTAGCAGGGTGGGTGTGGCAGGTGAGACCTCCCAGCACCATATGTTCATGTGGAACCTAGCACAGGGCCCTGGCCATAGGAAGATCCCTCAAGGACCCTATTTACCTATTTCTCTTCTTGCCTTCCTCTTTCCTGGCTTCAGGCAGGAGGCACATACATCTGGCAAGATTTGCTCCGTAAGCCCTGGAGAGCAGACAGAGGATGAGCTGGAGGAAGAGTGTGAACCTGAAGAGTTGCTGAGGACACCATCCAAAGAGAGCTTGGATCCAGGTTGGGAAACCGATCCATTCAAAAGAGCCCTCATTTGACCTCTGTCAGTGTAGGGGTTGTGGCTGGGTTTCACCCACTACTTTGTTTTCAGTGCCTGGCACATACTGAAGCTCAGTAATCATATTGGTCAGGACTCTCTCAGCGTAATAGCAACCAGATTCTCAGTGGCATAAGAAGAGAAAGAATTTATTGGTTCATGTACCTGAAAATTTGAGAGGATGGCTTCAGGCTTAGCTTGATCCAGGTAGTCAAGTGATGTTAAAGGAGTGTATTTGTTTTCTATGTTTTGGCTCTACTTTTCTTCACATTGGCTTTGCCATCTATGTGAAAGTCTCACACAGACTTCCTTTCCTGGGAGGGATGGGTGTAAATAGGATGTTCCAGGGTAAAGCAGAGCACGTTAACGAAAAGACAGAACAGATTTTGTTGTTCAGACAGAAAAGGAGAGTAGTAGCTTAATGACTTTATAAAAGGCTAGACTCTCTATAAATTTCTACTGCTCTGCATAGCGCCTTGGTTGGCATAGGCCCTCATGGTTGCAAGATGGCTGCTTAAGTTCTAGGCATCAGAGGCTGGTAGAATAGGACATTTCCTCCCAGACTATCCTTTGGAAAGAAAGAATTTCTGCCCTCGCTGGTGTGGCTTGGTGGTTTGAGTGCCAGACTGCAAGCCGAAGGGTTGCTGGTTTGATTCCTGGTCAAGGCATGTGCCTGGGTTGCAGGTTCCATCCCAGGTGAGGGCACATACAAATGGCAACTGGTCAGTGGTTCTCTCACATTGATGTTTCTCTCCTTGTTTCTCCCTCCCTTCCCCTCTGTCTAAAAAACAAATAAAATCTTCAGAAAGAGAGAGAGAAAAAGAAAGGAATATTTTCCCAGAGGCCCCTGACAGGCTTCTCTCGGGTCCCACTGGTCATGATTGCTCCAGCCATGAGGGAGGCTGGGAACAGTGATCAGCACTAGGGGCCTTCAGTGTGGGTGGTGGGCTCCACCCACAAGGGTCACAGATGGCTGATTGCTAGGCAACAGCAATGTGAGAGTTCAGCCTTGGAAAAAAATCAGGATAAGTTAATATTCTTTGTCTCCACCCTTACTCCTGGTCCAGTGTCCTCTCCTGGGTGACCACTCTAAAAAAAATTCTTTATGGCCAGGTGGAGGGGTGACCGCTTTTATCAGTTTCGTGTAAATCTTTGTAGGACTTTCCCTGAACATTGTATACATACGTATATATCCATAGGAAACACATACTTATTTCCATAAATGGTAGTATACTACAGATACTGTTCTCTATCTTTTTCCTCTTAATAGTATCTTGTCCACCTGTACATTGGTGGATCCCAAGCAGAGGCCTCCCTCTTCTGACTAGCGGCATAGTAGGGTATTTTAAGTTATTCCCTCTGGGTGGGCATTTGCGTTTTTCCAACTTTACCCTGTTGTGAAGGAAGATAAGCTCCTGGGCCTCCTCTTTGCGCATGTGTGAGGGCATTTCTCCAGGACAGAGGCCAAGGACTGGCACTGCTGGGCACTGGGGTTAGTACACTTTTTCTTTTAAAAGACAACCCCGGGGGCCCTCCTTACTGGCCCCTCCCCAGGAGTCATTGTTAAGCCCTTCTTTCCCCCATTTTTTGCCAGCATTTGATAGTATGAAGCATTTTATTTGGTCAGATCTTAGCAGTAAAACAGTACATCCCATAGTTTAAATGTGCATTTCCCAGACAATTAGTGAGGCTGAGCATCTTTTGATACATCTGTGGATTCCTATAGTGTTTGGAGGATTGCCTGTTTATGTGTGTTGCCCATTTGTCTGTGGGGTTGTTTATTCTCTTTTTATGGATTCCACCGGTCTCTTCAGATCCTCCGTGCCTGCTGACCAACAGCAAGCTGCCACTCTGGGCAAAGCAGCTGGTGAGTCTGGGATGCCTAGGAGCTGGCATGGTAAGGGTACCCTCCTCCATGGTCTTGTTTCTTCTAGGAGCACTTCCCCTCCTACATCTCTCTTCTCCCTGGAGAACCCTGTCACCCTTCTAGTCTTAGCTTAGATAGCCCTTCATTCGTGCAACATGCATTCACTGAGCACCTCCCCTCTGCTAGGCATTGTTCTGGCAATGAGACGGAGCAATAAACAAGACAGACAAACTTTCTTCCTTCACAAGGTCATTTTCTTGTGTGGGAGTTGGGCAATATCCACAGTAACCTAAGTGCTATGGAGGGAAAAAATATCGAGAAGGAAAATAAGGAGTATTGGGGGAGGGAGTGATAATTTTAGGGTAAGCAGAAAAGGGTTCCCTGGGAAGATGATATCTGAGTAGAGTTGAAGTGAGAAATGCAGATCCTGGGGAAGAATTTTGTAGGCAGAGACCAGTTTGCAAGGGCAACGGCCATGAGGCAGGATTGTGCTTATCATGTTGGAGCAAGTTCACAGGTATTGAGGTGCCTGGGTTGAGGGTGGATAAGGGGTAGAATGAGAGAAGGTCTCAGCGGGGCAGTGGGGGCCAGGTGGTGCGGGGCCATGTGGGTCGTGGTGCACTCCCTCCGTACTCCTTGTTGTCCTTCTCCACTTATTTTTTTCCCACTGTACTGAGTGAGATGGAGACAAGGGAGGAGTGCTCCGAGCTGAGAATGGCCATGACCTAACTCATGTGTTAAGAGGTCCCCATGACTGCTTGTTGGAAACAGTTTCTGTGAGGGAAGCAGGGGTCCTAGGGAATAGACTGCTGAGAGGATCCAGGCAGGAGAGATCGGAGGCTGGACCGGGAAGGAAGAAAAAATGGTTGGATTCTAGAGGGATTGTAAAAGTGGAGCCAAATGATTGGATTGCGAGAGGAAGAGAGAGATCCAGATGATGTTATTATTGAACTAATGTTCGTTATCCTGGAAGAGAGGCAGACTAGGAGCTAGTAGATTAGAAGCTGGTGGCAGAATCCTAAACCCCAGGTTGGAGCAATGTCAGGCCTCAGATCAAAGCCTATAGGGAAATACTCCCCTGTCATCTCCTTCCCTGCACACCAGGTCAGCGTATGTGGGCATGCTCTCTCAGGCCCCCAAGCCTCCTCTTATCAGTGCATATTACAATCAGAATTGCATTCAACAAATACTCACTGTACGCTTACTTTGCATGGGCTTTGTTCTAAGTCTTTTATATCAATTATCTCATTCAATTGTCATTGAGGTAGGGGCTGTTACTATCCACACTTCAGTGATAAAGAAACGGAGGCCCAGAGAGGTTAAGTAACTTGTCCAGGGTGACACAGCTACGAATTACAGGATGTGGGATCGACTGTGGGCAGGCTGGCTCCAGAGCCTGAGTTCTCAAACACCCAGTCTTCACCGTCTCTCAAGCAACCTCTCTTGGTAGTAGGCAGTGGTGGGCTGGACCAGTGTGGGAGGAGACATGGCTGTACCCTGGATGTGTTAGAATGGCAAAGCTGACAGAATTTGCTGAAGAAATACAGTGTGGAGTATGAGGGACAGAGTGAGAGAGGAATGAAAGATGACCTCAGGGTTTGGGGCATGAGCAGCTAGACAGAATAGCTGAGATAGGGAAGGCTTTAGGAGAAGCAGGTTTGGGGTGTTGGAAATCAGTGTTAAACATATTCCCTTTGAAATATGTACTAAAAATCCATGTGGAGCTATAGAGCAGTTGCACGTGTTCTTCTGAAGTTTAAGAGCAAGGTTCAGGCTGGAGATAGATGTCTGGAAGTTATTTCTGAGTAGTGTTTAAAGCTCAGAGCCTGGGTGAGATTCGTGCAGTGTCCCTGGCTCTCATTGGGGTTGGCGATCACTTGGCTGGCTGCCTGACCATCCTGTCACCCTCAGCTGGGAGATGACGATGTGGTGGATGGCTCAGCGTTCCGCACCAAGCACAGCTACCAGCCACATGGTCGCTGGGCAGAACGAGCTGACCAGGAGCCCCTCAAGACCATCCTGGATGTCCATGACTTGGATTTCTCCTTTACCCCCATGAAGTTTGACAGCCTAGGAGACTCCATTCTGGATACAGTGGAGCCGCAGAGCCTGGCAGGTCTGCTGAGTGAGGTAAGGACTTCCTGCTCTAGCCCAGCCTAGAGCCCCTGCACTGCTGTCTGCTCAGGACTTGGGGCCTCAGTGCTCTCATGTTGAAAATACGGCTGACTGTCCCACTCCAGGGGCGTGAGAGGAGTGCCTGAGACGGCAGAGGGCAGGAGGGTGAGCCCCGGGCCTGGCACACAGTGAGACTTCCTAGGGCAGACCAGGAATGTGGAAGGTGGGTCACTTTGGGGGTTAAGAGTTTGGGCTCAAGAGCAGGCCTGTGCCTGAGTGGAGGGTATTTGAACAAGTGGAGACTGGCCCTACCTCTTCCCAGTTGTGTGAATTAGAGCAAGGCTTGCGTCTCTGGGCTTCAGTTTTCAAAAATATGGACATAAAAAAAAAGGACAGAAAAGATTTCTTAAAAATGGTCATTAAAAAATAGCCCTCAGCCCTGACCAGTGTGGCTCAGTTGGTTGGGTGTTATCCTGCAAAGCAAAAGGTGGCTGGTTCGATTCCCGGTAAGGGCATGTGCCTGGATTGTGAGTTCAGTTCCCAGTGCGGCATGTGCAGAGGCAGCCAGTCCATGTTTCTCTCTCATGTTGATATTTCTCTCCCTCTGTTTCTCCTTCCCTTCCCCTTGCTCTGAAAGTAAATAAATAAAATCTTATTTTTTACAAAAAGCTGTCAGAGGACTTTTACAGAAATCCACTGCTAAGTGTCGTGAAACTCGTCCCACGAAATTCATATGCTATGGCAGGCGTGTGAATAAATTCACACAGAGTACATAGGACTAAAAGAGCCGGGACTACACGACCTCAGAGGCATGCCAAGAGAAAATGCCCAAGAGTGGGCCGGAGAGCGAGGGTTCAGGAGCGCGTTAGAGAGAGAGCAAGGGGGCCAGGAGCAACTGGAGAGGGCAAGAAGGTGAGAGGGTCCGAGAACAGGCCGGAGGGAGCGAGGAAGAGTGGAGGGAGCCTAAGATTTGCAGGCCTGCACTCAGTCCACTGAGCCACACCAGCCAGGGTAAAATTCTTTTTGTTTTAATCCTACATGTGTTTTCTTTTTATTGTGGCATAATATAGATGCAGTTGTGTGCACAAAGCTTAGGTAAATAGCTTGAAGAACTGTTCCCTGTGTATATACCTATGTATATGCACCACCCAGGTCAAAATATAGAGCATTTTCTACCTCCAGGAAGACCCCTGTTCCCCTCCCAGTTAGTACTTTAACCAAGGTAAGCAGCACTCTGACCTCAATCAGCACGGACTGGTTTGCCTGTTTTTGAACTTCATATGAAAAGACTCATAATGCAAGTGGGCATGGAGTGAGCTCATGAACAAGGGGCTTGGCCCCAATCCTGGTGCATAGTGAGCATCCCACAGTGGGGGCTGCTATTATCCCTGACATCTTTACTGTAACACTTAGAAGCTGGCAAGTGTCCTGGCTGCCACAGCTGCCTCAGATGGCTGTGTCTCCTTACCCCCCAGTCAGAGAGTCCCCAGGAAGTTGGCTGTAGGAATGCCTCCTTCCTACCCTTACAGAGGGAGTCTTCTGAAGCCAGAGAGGTCATCATCTCCCTGGAGGCAGAGGTGCCAGTCCCAGGGACAGACAGGTAAGTGTCCTTTGCACCAAGTGGCGTCTTATTTGGAGAGAGGAAGCCTCCCCTGATAGGCATGTTCTGGAAGAACTGCTCTCCCAGTGGGCCTGTGGGAGTGGGGAGGAAGGGGTAGGGTCCTGATGGAACAGGAGCCCAGCCCTGCAACCTGTTTCCATGTTTCTAGGTGGAGGTACAAGGGACTCCTGGGGGGTGGGAGCCTTTGGAGGAGGCAGAAGAGGCAAGGTAGTGCACGCAAGAACAGGGTACAGATGTCTCAGGGTGTTATCATTCCCTCACCGTGTCCCTATTGGCATTGCAGCAAGTGCAGCTGGAAAGTGGTGCAGGGGGAACCTGAAGACCAGCAAGGTGACATGTGTCTCAGAGTCTCCTCCATGGGCTCCAAGGATCAGAGCAAACTCGAGGGTGAGTGAGGGCCAGGCAAGGACTGTGTCGTAGCCTATTCCTCTGGATAGGCTCCTTTCTGGTCACTGATTATGACCTTGAGCCAGCCTTCTGGAAACTCAGGAGTGTTGAGAAGACAGATACGGTCCTTTGATGTTACCAGAGGACTCTGGAGCCCAACTGCCCACCAATGGGAAGCCCAGTCAGCCACTTCCTACAAGTGTAACCTTGTTTGTCCATAAAAATAGGGGGCGGGAATCATCATCCCTATTCTCTAGATGGGGAAACTGAAGTCCCGAGTAATTGAGCCACTTACCTGACTCACCCAACAAAGGGCCTGGCTTTGGGCTTCTGACTCCCCCATACCATCTCCTCTCTGCTCCTTCAGATTCAGGGCATTCTGAGACCTACTTGGAATGTACCTTTGCCACCATCCATTCCTCCCCTCCGCACCTGGACCCAGACCCTCGTATTGATGTGACAATGACCCCCATACCAGGTAAATAGGGGCCAGGCACGAGGAAGGGCCATGCGTGGGCCTGGCTTAGGGGATGGTCATGATATGTAAACACTGACCCCACATCAGCTGTACGCTTGCTGCCTACTAAGGCTCACCTGGAAGGCAGAGCCACTAGTCTTTCCTTCTTGGCCTGGTGGCCACAGGTGTGTGCTGGGCGAGTCCAGCCT
>PVJI01034401.1:0-10488 GCA_004026765.1 Micronycteris hirsuta | reverse complement strand
GGGGAGGGGAGGGAGAGGATGCAAATAACTGTAATTGAACAACAATAAAGTAATTAAAAAAAAATGTAGGCTGTTAGGACACTAATTAAAAAGCTTTACAATCTCCTAGCAGAATACACACACACAAATACACACACAGAATACATCATGGTAAAACTGCTAAAAAGCAAGAATTATGTTGAAGTTCTTTTCTTTTAATTAGTTTATTGTTGTTAAATTACAGTTGTCTAAATTTTCCCCTCACCACTCCCCCTCACCCTAGCCAAACCTACTTTCCTCCCTTGCTTCCACCCTGCCCCATGATTGTGTCCATATGTCCTTTATAGTAGTTCCTGAAAATCCTTTCCCCCATTCTCCCCTCCCCCTTCCACTCTGGTTACTGTTAGATTGTTCTTAATTTCAATCTGTATGGTTATATTTTGTTTGCTTTTTTCATTTGTTGATTATGTTCCAGTTAAAGGTGAGATCATATGGTATTTGTCCCTCACTGCCTGGCTTATTTCAATTAGCATAATGCTCTCCAGTTCTATCCATGCTGTTGCAAAGGGTATAAGCTCCTTCTTTCTCTCTGCTGCACAGAATTCCATTGTGTAAATGTACCTCAGATTTTTGACCCACTCATTTACTGATGGGCACTTAGGTTGCTTCCAGTACTTGGCTATTGTAAATTGTGCTGCTAAGAACATTGGGCACATAGGTTCTTTTAGACTGGTGATGCAGGATTCTTAGGGCATAATTTCCACAGTGGAATTGCTGGGTCAAAAGCCAGTTCCATTTTTAGTTTTCAGAGGAAATTCATACTGTTTTCCACAGTGGCTACATGAGTCTGCATTCCCACCAATGGTGCACTAGGGTTCCCTTTTCTCCACATCCTCTCCAACACTTATATGTTGCTATGTTTATGATGGCCATTCTGACCGCTGTGAGGTGGTATCTCATTGTGATTTTAATTTGCACCTCTGTGATGGCTAGTGATGCTGAGCATCTTTTCATGTGCCTCTGGGCCTTCTGTATGTCCTCCTTGGAGAAGTGTCTGTTCAAGTCTTTTGCCCATTTTTAATTGAGGTTTTTTTTTTTTTTTTTTTTTTTTTTTTTTTTTTTTTTTGGTTTTTTTTTTTTTTTTTTTTTTTTGTCTTCCTAGAGTGGAGTAGTGTGAGTTCTTTGTATATTTTGGAGATCAAACCCTTGTCCAAGGTATCATTGGGAAATATGTTTTCTCATATAGTTGGTTCTCTTTTCATTTTAATGCTGTTTTCTTTAGCCATGCAGAAGCTTCTTAATTTGATGAGGTCCCACTTGTTTATTCATTCCTTTATGTCCTTTGCTTTAGGGAACATATCGGTGAAGATGTTGCTTCTTGGAATATCTGAGATTTTCCTGCTGATGTCTTCCTCTAAGACTTTTATGGTGTCATGACTTATCTTTAAGACTTTTCTCTGCCTTGAATTTATTTTTGTGTATGGTGTAAGTTGGTGCTCGAGTTTCATTTCTTTGCATGTAGCTGTCCAGATCTCCCAACACCATTTGTTGAAAAGGCTATTTTTACTCCACTTTATGCTTCTTTCTCCTTTGTCAAATATTAATATTATAATAAAAAAACTATAGAGACTTAGTTTTATTTCTGGGCTCTCTGTTCTGTTCCATTGATCTATGTATCTGTTTTTATGCCAGTACCAGGCTGTTGTGATTACAGTGTCCTTGTAATACAGTTTGATATTAAGTGTTGTGATCCCTCCTTTGTTCTTCTTTCTCAAGATTACTGCAGGTATTCATGGTCATTTATGGTTCCATATAAATTTCTGAAATGTTTGCTCTATATCTGTGACATATGTCATTGGTACTTTAATAGGTATTGCATTGAATGTGTAAATTGCTTTGGATAGTATGGACATTTTGATGATGTTAATTCTTCCAATCAATGAACATGGTACATGCTTCCATTTGTTTGTGTCTTCCTTAATTTCTTTCTTCAGTGTTGTATAGTTTTCTGAGTACACGTCTTTTACTTCCTTGGTTAGGTCTATTCCTAGGCACTTTATTTTTCTTGTTGTTATATCAAATGGGACTTTTTTTCCTGACTTCTGTTTCTGATATTTCATTGTTGGTGTACAAAAATGCTTTTGATTTCTGAATATTGAATTTGTATCTCACTGATTTGCCCAATTCACTTATTTGGTTGAGTAGTTTTTTAATGGAATCTATAGGGTTTTCTATATACACTATCATGCCATCTGAAAACAATGACAGCTTTGCTTCCTCCTTTCCAATTTGGGTGCCTTTTATTTCTTTTTCTTGTCTGATTGCTGTGGCCAAGACTTCCAATAGTATGTTGAATAGGAGTGGTGAAAGTGGACATCCTTTTCTTGCTCCTGATCTTAGTGGGAAAGCTTTCAGTTTCTGCACATTGAATTTGATGTTGGTTGTAGGTCTCTCATATATGGCCTCTATTATGTTGAGTAATGCTCCTTCTATTCCCACTTTGCTGTGTGTTTTTCATAAATGTGCGCTGTAGCTTATAAAATGCTTTTTTCTCATCCATTGATATGATCATGTGATTTTTGTCTTTCATTTTGTTTATGTGATGTATTACAGTGATTGATTTGTGAATATTGTACCATCCTTGCATCTCTGGGATGAATCCCACTTGATCATGGTGTTTGATATTTTTTTTTTTATTATTTCTGGATGAGGTCTCCTAATATTTTGTTGAGGATTTCAATGTCTATATTCATCCACAACATTGGCCTGAAGTCTTCTTTCTTTCTTATGTCTTTATCTGGTTTTAGGATTACGATGGTTCTGGCTTCAAGTAAGAGTTTGGAAGTCTCCCATCCCCTTGAATTTTTTTAAATAGTCTGTGAAGGATAGGGGTTAACTCTTCCTTAAATATTTTGTAAAATTCTCCTGTGAAACTGTCTGGTCCAGGGCTTTTGTATGTCAGAAGCTTTTTGATTACTGCTTCAATTTCATCAGCTGTTATTGGTCTGTTCAGGCTTTCTGTTTCTCCTTCTTTCAGTTTTGGAAGATTATATTTTTCTAGAAATCTGTCCATTTCACCTAGGTTTTCAAATTTCTTGGCATATCATTGTTTGTAGTAATTTCTTACAATCCTTTGAATTTATGTGGTATCAATTGCAATCTCTCCTTTTACATTTCTGATTGTGTTTATTTGGGTTCTCTCTCTTTTTTTCTTGATGAGTCTGCTTAATTAAACTTGAAACATAACAAAGTTTGTTTTAAAATAAATTATTATAGCATTTAATTGCATGTGATTGAGAAAAATTCAGAATAAATCAATTAAAATCAAGAAGTTAAAAACAGGACAGCAAATTAACTTAAAGTAAATAGAAAAAATAATAATACAGAAGTCAATAGAATAGACAAATATTGTACAAGTTAAAAGCTATTTATAATTAAAATAATAACAAATTAAAAAATAAAAGGTGTTGTTTTCTTTATTTGGAAAAAGTATCAACAACTGGGGATACTCTTCAAAAAGAACTGGAATTACTGTTTTAAGAGAAAGCACAAATACCCAAAATTAGAAATAGAAAATGAGACACCATTGCAAAATTCTACAGTTATTTAAAAATAATGATATAATATTGTGACAAACTTTAAAGAAATATGAAAATGTATGTAAAATGAGCCAATTCCTAGAAAAATAATAACATTGTGTTAATTTCAGTTTCCCATTTAGATAATCATACAAAAGTAGAGAATGTCTTTGTTTTAGCAAATCACACCGAAATGTTTAGTGATAAAGATATACCAGTTCTCCTATTTACTCTGAAACAGATTAGAAAAAAATGTGAGTATGTATATATTGTACATGTTTAATTTAAAAATTATATGAAAATTAAAAAAGATCAATGTCAAATATGTTGCAATTGGAAAACTTATCACTGATAGTAGGTATGCAAATTGATATGACAACCAAGAACAATAACAATAGTGGTAAACTTCTGCTGATACCAAGAATATTCATAACATGAGTAAGTAATTTCATAATAAATTCAACAGCCAATCAAATCATATACAAGTAAACCAAAAGACACATCTCTTCCTGGGAATATTAACTGCATATAATAGCCAAAGACTTACTTGAAACAACTCAAAAGCCCATCAAAAGCAGAATAGTCAGTGGTATATTCATAAAATGGAATTATATAGCAATGAAAGGAAATAAACTCTTGCTACATAAAATGACATACATGCAAAGAAGCAAGTCCAAATTATTACTTACTTTATGATCCTGTTTATATGAATTTGAAAAGCAGACAAATCCAATCTATATTGATAGAAGCCTGGAGAGTAGAAGCTTTGATGGGTAAGGATCAGTAGTGATCTGGTATCAGAAGGGGGTTTCTAGGGTGTTGGCGATGTTTCATTACTTAACCTGAGATTGTATATCTTTAATTGTATTCAGTTTGAAATGGTTAGTAGAACCTACAATTCTGTGTACTTTTCTACAGTATCATTCTTAAATAGAAAATCTTTGAGTATATATTAAAAAAAGCTACATGCAAATAATTGGAATTAGACTTCAGTGCTATTTAATTGTAATTAACCCTCTGGATTTACCCTCTTTCAACTTATCTGACAGCTGATTGTATCTCTAAAAATTTAGTCACAATGCTTGTTTGCCTGTAGGAGAAAGTCAAGGCTCCTTCATTATAATCCTATACCCTGACTCTTAATGATTTGTATTCAAAACCAAGAACCTTAAGCAGTATGATTAGGCCAAGCTATCCAGGAATGGATTATTCAAAGTTAATAAGTTGTCTATGTCTTTGGACTTCTCTTCCTTCAAAGAACCCTAGTGTTTAATATTCTAATCATTCCAGAGTGTAAAGAGACTGAGCAAAATTGCTATACTTCTCTTTGGATATTCTCTGTCTTTCTTGATAAGAGGCAGAAAGACATTAAGCTAAGTGAAGTAAGCCAGGCAGTGAGGGACAAATGCCATATGATCTCACCTTTAACCGGAACATAATCAACAAAAGCAAAAAGCAAGCAAAACTTAACCAGAGACATTGAAATTAAGAACAATCTAACAACAGCCAGGGGGGAGGGGGGAGGGGACAATGGGGAGAAGGGTTTTCAGGAACTACTATAGAGGACACATGGACAGATCCAAGGGTGGGGAGGGAGGCAGGGAAGAGAGGTGGGATTGGATGGGGAGGGGAGGAGAGAGTATGCAGACAACTGTAATTGAACAACAATAAAGTAAAATTTAAAAAAAAGAAATCAACAATTAAAAAAAAAGACACAGTAGAACATTTATTTTATCATTAGGCTTCCATGGCTCCCTACCTCCATATAAATTCCCTTTCTACAGCTTCCTAAATTAATCTACAATTTGCATATGATCCTAGAGATATTTTAACTATTTTGGCTCAAATCAGTTTAGTCCTAATTATCTCATTCAAATATATTCCAGGTATATTTGGGATTTGAGACTGAAGACTTAAGTTGTTATATTGTGTTCCTTGGGTATTTCACACTAGAGGGACTTTTGGGAGAGAAAATATCATGGCAAAGGCCAGAATACAGATAGTCTTGCATAGCATTCTAGTATTTTAGTAAGGCTGACCTGCAGTGATTTTCCCTTACTTATGCCAGACTGAAGTAGGCTAGGTCAGTTGGAAGAGCAGTCTACTGCCCCAGGAAAGCAAATTACAGGTTTTTCTAATTCTAGATATGCACAAATTATCTTTGATAACTTTGGATAGAGTTTCTTGCCAATACTTATGTTGACTAATTTAAAAATCACTCTAAAAGTATTTACAGATATCCAAAAATCTAACAACTTACATATATTGAGCCCTAAAATCTAACACTTAAGTTCTAATAGTCAGTAAAGACAATATCCCCTTCATTTATTAATACATTTTTAATGTGCAACCATATTTTCTCTATCCCCAAATAAGCACTTTACAAATGACTTTGAATTGACAGTCCGGGATTCCTGAATAATATCTTGTTTTTAATGTTCTCCTTCCAGCTAGCATCACTGGCATAAAAATCTATGAACTTTACAGAGTAGTCAATGACAGAATGTGTTTTTTGTTTCTTTTCGAGGACTGATGCTTATTCATGTATTTGGTATTATACTCAGAATCATTCTACATTGTATGTATAACAATCCTGAAAGATGTTCAAGTAAAATACAGTGTTCTATGACCCTCAACACTTCATTCACTATTTTGGCTGCCTATAAAATATAATATGTGAATGTTTTCAAAGTGATTTACATTTTTTTTTCCACAGCCCTGGCTGGTGTGGCTCAGTAGATTGAGTGCTGGCCTGTGAACCAAAGGTCACCAGTTCGATTCCCAGTCAGGGCACATGCCTGGGTTTTAGGCCAAAGTCCCTAGCTGGGACGGAGAGAGGCAACCACACATTAATTTATCTCTCCCTTTCTTTCTCCCTCACTTCCCCTCTCTCTAAAAATAAATAAACAAAACCTTAAAAAATACCCTTCAACATGTATAGTTAATAAAAATAGTAAAGTAACATAAAAAAGATAAATTTAAATAAACAGAAATATTTTAGACATATAAAATAATTTTCTGTCCTATCAAGACAATATCAAGAGACTCCAGTTAAAAAAAAACAAAAAACTATCACTTCAGAATGAAAGTAAAATCTGAAAGAAGAAAAGTAGAAAATGAAACAAAAAAATTAAAAAATAAAGATTTATATGGTAATACAGAATGTGTAGAAAATGCTTCTTTTTTTTATTGTTGTTTGTGTAATGTACAATTATCTCCATTTTTGCCCCATCATGCCCCCCACCCCACCTATCCCTGCCTCCCACCCTCGAACTTACCCCCTTTGGCTTTGTCCATGCGTCCCTTATATATGTTCCTTGATGACCCTTCCCCTAATATCCCCCACTATCCCTCTTCCCCCTTTTCTCTGGTTACTGTCAGTTTGTTCTCTATTTCAATGTCTCTGGTTGTATTTTTTTAAATTATTTTATTGTTGTTCAATTACAGTTGTCTGGATTTACCCCCCACCACCACCGACCCTAGGCAAACCCACCTCCCTCCCTTGCTTCCACCCTCCCCCTTGGTTTTGTCCATGTGTCCTTTACAGCAGTTCCTGAATACCCTTGTCCCCATTATCCCTTTCCCCCTCCCCTCTGGTTACTGCCAGATTGTTCTAAACTTAAATGTTTCTGGTTATATTTTGTTTCTCTGGTTATATTTTGCTTGCTTACCTTACAAGCATCTTGGCTGTGACTGATCTGAATTCCCTGATAGCTGATCTGGCCTCGGTGCCTTCGCTTAAATAAAACCTTTTAACATTTCATATAGTAGAGGCTGCGTGATGATGTACTTCTTGAACTTGACCTTATCTGAGAAGCTCTTTATCTGTCATTCCATTCTAAATGAAAGTTTTGCTGGATAGATTATTCTTGGTTGTAGGTCCTTGCTTTTCATGATTTGAAATATTTCTCTTCAGCCCCTTCTTGCTTGGAATGTCTCCTTTGAGAAATCTGCTGACAGTCTTATGGGAATTCCTTTGTAGGTAACTGTCTCCTTTTGTCCTGATGCTTGTAAGATTTTCTCCTTATTCTTAATCTTGGATAATGTAATTATGATGTGCCTTGGTGTGTTCCTCTTTGGGTCCCACTTCTTTGGGGTTCTCTGAGCTTCTTGGATTTCCAGGAAGCCTATTTCCTTTGCCAGATTTGGGAAGTTCGTGTTCATTATCTGTTTAAAAATACATTCAATTCCTTGGTGTTCCTCGTGTCCTTCTGGCAGCCCTATGATCTAGATGTTGGGTCATTTACATATGTCTTTGAGGTTTCTGAGTCCTTCCTCATTTTTTTGAATTCTTCTTTCTTCCTTCTGGTCTACACTATTGGTTTGAGTCCCAGCTTCCTTTTTTTCCCGATTGGTTCCTTGTAGATCATCCCTCATTATCTTTATCATATTCTTCATTTGTTCATTTATTTGCTGTCGATGGGATTTTGTCCCAGCGAAATCCATGGGGACCGTAATCAGACACGTGAAAGAATCTCACACCGAGACACGCTGGGAGAAAGGAGTCCGGAGCCGCGGGACCATTTCCTTTATCTTAGGAAATAGGCCTCAAGCGTAGCTTAGCTGGGTTTTTATTAGGAAGCTCAGGACACAGTAAAATGGGAATGGCTATTCATCAACTATGCGAGGGACAGGGTACTGCACTAAAAGATTAGGATCTATTGAAGAGGGGTAGATAAGCGAACTGTTTATTCAGGAAGATACACATTAGTCCGAGCAGCCATTAGCATAATCTCTTGGCTCCAGGGGAAGGGTCCCAGCAAGTTAATAAGTCTTAAAAAGTAAGTTAACTTAATTTCCCTTCAAAGAATTTCTTTTTCCACGAACATGATTTTTATGCTGGCCTGCACGGGAGTGTTCCTTCTCGCAGAGCCGAGATCGAAACGTGGAAATTCCCAGGGCTTACCTTTTTAGCATGCGGATGAAAAGAATTCCTGTCACAATTTATGTCCACCTTTCTTCCAGTTTTGTGAGCATTCTGATTACCAGTTTTTAAACTGAGCATCTGATAGGTTGACTATGTCATCATCCATTAGTTGTAATTTGTTCTGATCTTTCATTTTGGCCATTTTCATTCTTTTTATCTTGGCACACCTGTCAGAATCTTAAGTGTTCACCAGTGCCCTGCAACCTGGGTCACTTTTTTGTGATGTTTCATCTGGGGGAGGGACCTGGGAGGGAGCAATGGCGTCTGCTGTTCACCGCCAGCTCCCTATCACCCTCCGCTCCCTAGTTCCTTACTTCCTCTTCCGCCAGTCTCGGCCCTGCTGGTTCCCACTGGCCTCTCCGGTTACTCCACCGGCCTGTGGGGTTCACCTGTTGCTCAGGGTTATGTTTTGTTTTAGGCACTTGCTGCGTGAGTCTCTCCAGGCAAACTGCCTCTCACTCCACTCCTCTGCTCAGTTCTGCCCCACTTACTGGCCTGGATGTATGTCCTCTCCAACTTCCTGGGTGCCAGACTTCGCTTCAGTTCATTTCTGTCTGTTCTGGTTGTTTATTTTTTGCTATTGAGTTCATTGTTTAAACTCTCTGGTTGTGAGCGGTGGTGCAGTGGGTCCACCTACGCTGCCATCTTGGCGGAAGTCCTTTCTGGTTGTATTTTGCTTGCTTGTTTGTTTTGTTAAGTTCCACTTATAGGTGAGATCATATAGTATTTCTCTTTCACTACTTGGCTTATTTCATTTAGCATAATGCTCTCCAGTTCTATCCATGCTGTTGAAAGGTTTGGAGCTCCCTCTTTCTTTCTGCTGCATAGTATTCCATTGTGTAAATGTACTACAATTTTTTGGTCCAAAAGATGTTGGGAGATCTGGACAGCTTTATACAAGAAAATGAAACTCAATTACCAACTTATACCATATACAAAAATAAATTCAAGGTGGATAAAAGACTTAAATATAAGTCATGATACCATAAAAGTCCTAGAGGAGAACATAGGCAGGAAAATCTCAGATATCCCACAAAGCAATATTTTTACTAATATGTCCCCTAGAGTAAAGGACGTAAAGGAAAGAATAGATAAATGGGATCACATCAAAATAAAAAAGATTCTGCACAGGTAAAGAAAATGATTATTTCTGTAGGATTATTACCACAGACTTAGTTATGGGAATAAATGGAAATATAAAAGGTGAAAATAAAATTGTGATTTTTGCATTTCCTTATGAGAGTTTTAAATTTAATCCAAGAAAGAGAAATAAGTAGTAGACTGAATGAACTTGTATTATAAGCTCCTGCCTACAAAATAAATAATGTAAAAATAAGTGTACTAATTTCCTATCAACTTAAAACTTGAAATTCTTTTATAGCTAAGCATTTATCCAGTGCAGGAGACTCCATGAAGAAAATGCCTGGAGTAGTAATTGGTTCTTTTACATTTATATTCATAAAAATTAAGAAGATAATATTTACTGAATGTTATGATAAAAAATGAAAAAATACTCCTACTGCATAGATTTTTTTGCAGGAAAAAATCTACCCTGATTCATGAAGAACTATCAAAAAAAAAATTCATGTTGGAATATGTTAAGGCACAGGCAACAAACACAAGACCTGTAGGCTGAATCCAGCCCTCCACCTTGTTTTATCCGGCCCAGCATTTTGTTTCTACCCCGCAGCAGCACTGAGCTCCTTGCCACTAGTTAAGGAGTAGTTACATTTATGCAGTCCTAAAATTACATTCTGCCATATGAAGGCAACCACGAGGCTGATACTGCCCACTGTGAAAATGAGTTTGAAGGAGCTTATACCCTTTGCAACAGCATGGATGGAACTGTAGAGCATTATGCTAAGTGAAGTAAGCCAGGCAGTGAGGGACAAATACCACATGATCTCACCTTTAACTGGAACATATTCAACAAAAGCAGAAAGCAAGCAAAACATAACCAGAGACACTGAAATTAAGAACAGTCTGACAGTGGCCGGGTGGGGG
>PVJI01034400.1:0-10493 GCA_004026765.1 Micronycteris hirsuta | reverse complement strand
ACTGCCTGGCTTACTTCACTTAGCATAATGCTCTCCAGTTCCATCCATGCTGTTGCAAAGGGTATAAGCTCCTTCTTCCTCTCTGCTGCGTAGAATTCCATTGTGTAAATGTACCATAGTTTCTTGATCCATTCATTTGTAGATGGGCACTTAGGTTGTTTCCAGCACTTAGCTATTGTGAATTGTGCTGCTATGAACACAGGAGTGCAAAGGTACTTTTGAATTGGTTTTTCAGGATTCTTAGGGTATAATCCCAATAGTGGAATTGCTGGGTCAAAAGACAGTTCCATTTTCATTTTTCTGAGGAAGTTCCATACTGTTTTCCACAGTGGCTGTACCAGTCTGCATTCCCACCAACAGTTCAGTAGGGTTCCCTTTTCTCCACATCCCCTCCAACAGTTATCTGTTGCTTTGTTGGTGATGGCCATTCTGACTGGTGTGAGGTGGTATCTCATTGTGGTTTTAATTTGCATCTCTCTGATGGCTAATGATGTTGAGCATCTTTTCATATGATTTTGGGCCCTCCGTATGTCTTTTTTCGAGAAGTGTCTGTTCAGGTCTTTTGCCCATTTTTTAATTGGGTTGTTTGTCTTCCTGAAGTGGAGTCATATGAGTTCTTTATATATTTTGGAGATCAGACCCTTGTCTGAGGTATCATTGGCAATTATGTTTTCCCATACGGTTGGTTCTCTTTTTATTTTAATACTATTTTCTTTAGCCCCGCAGAAGCTCTTTATTTTGATGAGGTCCCATTTGTTTATTCTTTCCTTTGTGTCCCTAGCTCTAGGGGACATGTCATTGAAGATGTTGCTGCGTGGAATGTCTGAGATTTTCCTACCAATGTTTTCCTCTAGAACTTTTATGGTGTCATGAGTTACATTTAAGTCTTTTATCCACCTTGAATTTATTTTTGTGTATGGTGTAAGTTGGTGCTCGAGTTTCATTTTTTGCAGGTAGCCATCCAGATTTCCCAACACCATTTGTTGAAGAGGCTATTTTTATTCCATTTTATGCTTCTTCCCCCTTTGTCGAAGATTAATTGCCCGTAGAGACTCGGGTTTATTTCTGAGCTCTCTATTCTGTTCCATTGGTCTATCTGTCTGTTTTTATGCCAGTACCAAGCTGTTTTGATTACAGTGGCCTTGTAAAACAGTTTGATATCAGGGATTGTGATCCCTCCTGCTTTGCTCTTCTTTCTCAAAATTGCAGCTGATATTCGGGGACGTTTATGATTCCATATAAATTTTTGAAGTGTTTATTCTATATCCATGAAATATGTCATTGGTACTTTGACAGGGATTGCATCGAATCTATATATTGCTTTGGGGAGTATGGACGTTTTGATGATGTTGATTCTTCCAATCCATGAACATGGTATATGTTTCCATTTGTTTGTGTCTTCCATGATTTCTTTTTTCAATGTTGTGTAGTTTTCTGCGTACAGGTCTTTTATCTCCTTCGTTAGGTTTATTCCCAGGTATTTTATTTTTTTGTGTTGCTATATCAAATGGGATTTTTTTTTTCTGATTTTTGTTTCTGCTGCTTCACTGTTTGTATATAAAAATGCCTTTGATTTCTGTATATTGACTTTATATCCTGCTGTTTTGCCAAATTCAATTATTAGATCGAGTAGTTTTTTGGCGGAGTCTATAGGATTTTCTAAGTATACTATTTCAACTGCAAACAGTGACAGTTTTGTTTCCTCCTTTCCAATTTGGATGCCGCCATTGGGATCTTGATACGGATTGCATTAAGTCTGTAGATGGTTTTTGGTAGTATGGTCATTTTAACCATATTATTTTTTCCAATTCATTAGCATGCTATACCCTTATATTTATTTGTGTCTGCTTCAGTTTTTTTCTTTGGTGTGTTACAATTTTCAGAGTAGAGGTCTTTCACTTTCTTAGTTAAATTTATTCCTAGTTATTTTTTCTTCTTGAGGCAATTGTGAATGAGGTTGTTTCAAAAAAATTTCTCCTTCTAATCATTCATTATTAGTGTATAGATCCACAGCAGATACTGTATCTTGCTACTTTATTGAGTTCATTTATTAATTTTAATAAATGTTTGTGGACTCTGTAGTGTTTTTTATATATAATGTCATGTCATCTGCAAATAATGACAGTTTTACATCTTCCTCTCCAATTTGGATTCCTTTTATTATTTTTTTTTCTTATCTGATTTCTTTGGCTACAACATAAATGAGAGGTGGCATCATTGTTTTGGTTCTGATCTGAGAAATAAAGGCTTATAGCTTTTCGCCATTGATTATGATATTAGCCATGAGTATGTCATATATAGGCTTTGCCATTTTGAGGTAAATCCACATTATCCCTACTTTTTTGAGAGTTTTCATCATAAATGGATGTCACATTTTGTCAAATGCTTTTCTGCATGTATTGAGATAATAAGATTTTTATCCACGGCTTTGTTGATATGATGAATCACATTAATTTTTATGCACATGTTGAACCACCCTTGCATCCCTGGTATAAATCCCACTTGATTATGATACATAGTCCTTTTAATGTATTTTTGAATTCAGTTAGTGAGAATTGTTACATCTATGTTCATCAGGGATGTTGACTTGTAGCTCTCTCTCTTTTTTATGTTTTATTTTAATGGTTTTGGTGTTAGGGTAATGTTGGCCTTGCAGAGTGGGATCCTTCCTCTTCAATTTCTTGGACTAGTTTGAGAAGGAGAGGTATTAATTCTTCTTTAAATTTTGTGTTAGAATTCACCTGTGAAAGCCATCTGGTCCTGAGCTTTGTTTGGAGTTTTTTTTTTTATTATTGCTTCAATTTTATAACTAATAAATTTATTCACAATTATTTTACTACCTGGTTTAGTCTTGGAAGTTTATATATCTTTTTTTATATGTTTATATGTTTCTTTCCCTCTCTTCCTCTCTTTTCTTCTCTCTAAAGATAAACAAATAAAAATCTTTTAAAAAATTATCACCTTCCCTGCTTCCTGTTTTTGTGATTTTAAAGATATTGCCAAGATTGTACATCTTGGGTGTTGATGATGGTGCCCTGGGACGGGGGTCCTATCATTGTTGCTACCAGCTCAGCCATCTCATTCATTCCCTTTTGTTAAAGGTGAATATAGATCACAGATACACCACAGGGGTTGGATGTGCTAATCTGAGGCCAACACTGAAGCCACCTTGTTTCCCAGGGTCTTAAAGTTAACAAGCAAGCAAAATATAACCAGAGACATTGAAATTAAGAAAAAACTGACAATTACCAGAGGGGATGTGGGAGGGGATAATGGGGCAAAAGGGGGAAGGATTTTCAGGAACACTTTATTTCTGAAAATAAAGGACACATGGACAAAACCAAAGGGGTGGTGGGATCAGGGGAGGGAGGTGGGGATGGCTGGGATAGGGGGGAGAGATGGAGGGTAAAAAAAGACAACTGTACTTGAACAATAATTTTAGAAAAAGGAAATAAATATAACACAATAATATAGGTAAATATCTGGTGTGACAGGAATTCTTTTCATCCGCCTGATAAAAACGTAACCTCTGGGAATTTCTGCGTCTCGAGCCTGGCTCCGTGAGAATGAACATTCCCATACGGGCCGGTGTAAAAATCATGCTCGTGGAAAAAAGAATTCTTTGAAGGTAAATTGGATTAACTTACTTTATAAGACTTGTTAACTTGCTAGGACCCTTCTCCCGGAGCCAAGGAATTATGCTAATGGCTGCCCGGAACCCCTCGCATAGGTGATGAATAGCCATCCCCATTTTACTGTGTCCTGAGCTTCCTAATAAAAACCCGGCTGAGCTATGCTTGTGGCCTTTTCCTGAGATATAGGAATTGGTCCCATGGCCCCGGACTCCTCCCCCTGTGTCTCAGTGTGAGATTCTTTTATGCATCGGGTTACGGTCACCCACGGGTTTCGGCTGGGGCAAAATCCCCATGACAATCTGGCAGTGTGTGTATGTATGTATGTATGTATGTTTGTATGTATTTATATATCTATGTATCTATCTAATATATCTAGACTATATACATAACCTTCAGAAGAGTGGGCACCTCTATGGATCAGGGAGAACGAATCAGAGAGGAACCTCCGGTGGTTTCCAGAGGATTAGAAATGTTTTCCTTCTGTGTGAGGTCATGGTTTCCAAGGTTCATTTTATCGTTATGCTTTGTAGCTGCATGCACATATTCTTCAGTCCAGCAGTCCCACTTTGAGGAGAGCTCCTCCACAATCCAAGCACAAGTATATAAAGACATTCATAAAAAAGGAAGAAGAAAGAAACAAAAAAAGTGAAGAAATGAATAGTCATACATAAGCCCCATGTATACTCTACTTTTGTCCTCTTATCTAAATTTGATACATATTGATTTTTCATAAAGCCAAGATTTAATGATAAATATGAGTATTGTCATAGGATATGCTTCAGTACAAATTTAAGAAGTTTGTATGTTTCTAAAACATTATACATTTCTTCTAGAATCTCCAATTTTGGGCCTATAATTGTTCATAGTGTTCTTTAATGATCCTTTGTATTGCTGTGTTGTGATTTATAATCTCTCTTATTTTATTTCTAGTTTTATTTATTTTGGGCTCTCTCTTTTTTTATGACTCTTGCTAAAGGTTTGTCAATTTTATTATCCTCTTAAAGAACCATCTCTTAATACCATCATTTTCTAGTTTCTATTTGTTTATTTCTGCTCTAATCTTAATTATTTCTTTCCTTCTACTTCCTTTGGATTTTGTTTGTTCTCTTTTTCAGTTTCTTCAGGTGAAAAGTTACACTGTTTATTTGGGATTCTCCTGCTTCTTGAGGTAGGCCTGTGTAGTCACAAACTTTCCTCTTGTAACTGCTGTTACTACAATCCATAAATTTTGTAAAGTTGAGTTTTCATTTTCATTTGCCCCAAGGTAGTTTTGATTTTCTGTTTTATTTCCGTTTTTATTCATTGGGAAAACATATTTGTGTTTTTTCCAGTTTTCTTTCTGTAGTTGATTTCTGGTTTTATGCCATTGCAATAAAAAAATATGCTTGATATAATACCAGTCTTCCTAAATTTATTGAGGCTGCTTTTGTAGCATACTATATGATTTGGAAACATTCCATATGCACTTGAGAAAAATGTGTAATCTGCATTTTTGGAATTAAATGCTCTAAAAATGTCTATTAAGCCAATATGGTCTAATGTAGTACTTAAATCCATTATTTCCTTATTAATTTTCTTTCTGAGTGATCTGTCTGTCCTTGAGGTACATAGTGTATTAAATTCGCCAACTGTTTTTGTACTACTATGAATTTTTGCCTTTATTTCCATTCATATTTACCATACTTGGGTGTTTCTATGTTGGGTATGTTGATATATAAAATTGTTATTTTCTCTTGGATTGACCCACTTTATTATTATCCCATGTCCTTCTTTGTCTCTTTTTACATTCTTTGATTTAAAGTCTATTTCATCTCATGTGAGTATTGCTATCCCAGCTTTTTTTTTTTTTTTCCTCATTTATCTTTGCACAGGCTGTCTTTTTCCGTGTCTTCCCTTTTGGTCTGTGTATGTCTTTTGATCTAAAGTCTCTTGTGGGTAGCATATGTATGGGTCTTTTTGGCCCCTACATTCTTTCACCCTGTCTTTTGATTGGAGCATTTACTTCATTTACATTTACATTTGAAGTGACTATTGATAGAAATGTGCTTATTGCCACTATTTTGTTATTTGTTTTTTTGTTGTTGCTGTTGTTGTTGTTCTCTCTTATTTTCTTCTTCTTCTCTTGGTGTCTTTGCTTTTGATTTGCTGGTTTTCTTTAGTATTTTGATTGGCTTTCTTTATCTTTATTTTTTGTAAGTTTTTGGTTTGTGGTTATGATAAGGTTTATATATACCCAATTATATCTATAACAGCCTATTTTATTGAATTGTATTTCTATTTAAATATAATTGGTACACAATGTTATATTAGTTTCAGTCGTACTATAATTTGACATTTTTATGCCTTACTATGTGATCACCCCACTAATTCTACTAATCATCTGTCACTGTGGAAACTTATCACAGTATTTTTGACTATACTTCCTTCTTTTTTTCTCAAAACTACAACAAATAATCTCATAATTTATATTGAATCACAAAAGACCATGACTATCCAAAGCAATCTGTAGAAAGAAGAACAAAGTTGGAGGTATCATACTGCATGATTTCAAACTATATGCTACAGAGCTGTAATAATCAAAACAGCATGGTGCTGGTGCAAAAACAGACACACAGGTAAACAGAATGAATAGAGAGCTCAGAAATAAACTCTTGCTTATATGATCAATTAATCTACAGTGGTGGAAACAAGAATATACAATGGAGAAATTATAGTCTTTTTAACAAACGGGGCTGGGAAAACTGGACAGATACATATAGCAGTCTATTCTATACTGATATGTTTTTAAGTTCAAACACATTCTGAAAGCACTACATTTTTACTCCCCCTCCTACTCTATGTTTTTGACATTATGTTTTATATCATTTTGGTCTGTGTATCCCCATTTATTTTAGTTATGTTAATTTTGCTACTTTTGTCTTTTATTCATCATATTAGCTTTTTAAGTATTTGGTTTACTGTGTTTATTATATATATTTAATTGACCAGTGAGATTTTTTAAAAAAGATTTTATTTATTTATTTTTAGAGAGAGGGGAAGGGAGGGAGACAGAGAGGGAGAGAAACAGCAATGTATAGTTGCCTCTCACATGGCCCTCACTGGGGACCTGGCCTGCAACCAAGGCATGTGCCCTGACCGGGAATCGAATCAGGACCGTCTGGTTCCCAGCCCACGCTCAATCCACTGAGCTACACCAGCCGGGGCTTTTTTCTTTCTTGTATTTTCTTATTTCTGGCATGGTTTTTTCTGCATAAAAAAGCCATAATATTTCTTGTAAAGCCAATTTAGCAGTGATAAACCCCTTTAGCTTTTGCTTTTCTCAGAAACTCTTTATTTATCCTTCAATTATGAGTGATAACTTTGCCAGATATAGTATTCTAGTTTCTATTTTCTTTCCTTTCAGCACTTTAAATATTTCCTGCCATTCCCTTCTGGCCTCAACAGTTGCTGCTGAGAAAACAGCTGGTAACCCATGGGGTTTCCTTGTATGCAATATGTTGTTTCCTTCTTGTTGCCTTCAGGATTGTCACTTTAACTTTTGCCATTTTAATTGCAGTATGTCTTGGTGTGGTCTTTTTTGAGTTCATCTCATTTGGAACTTTCTGCTCTTCTTGGACCTGGATATCTGTTTCCTTCCCGAGATTAGAAAAATTTTCAGCCATTATTTTTGCAAATTTGCTTCCTGCCCCCTTTCTCTTTCTGCAATGTATATAATGCGACTAGTTAGAGTGCTTGGTGTTTTTGCAGCTGTTCCTTATGCTATCCTAATTTTTTAAAATCCTTTTTTATTTTGTTGTTTTGATTGTGTTATTTTCAATATTCTATCTTCAAGATCACTACTCTTTTCTTCTGTATTACTAAACTGATGTCAATTGTTTATAATGATATATTCTTCATTTCAGTTATTGCATTCCTTATCTCTGATTGGTTCTTTATTAAATTTTCCTACTCTTTGTTGAAGTGCTTTCTAAACTTTTCTATTTTTCTCTTAAGCTTTTTGAGTATCCTTATAACCATTTCTTTCAGGTATTTTCTTGTTTCTTCATTTGGATCATATTCTTGTCTTCCCATTTTATTTTACTTTCTGTTTCTTTCTATGAGTTAGATGAATAGCTATCTCTTCCATTATTAAAAATGTGATATCTATGTAGATTGTTTGCTGGATGGTTTTGACAGGCTGGTTGTAGTTGAGGTGGTTGCATTCAGTTCGCCCCCCACCTGCCTGGCCAGTAGGAGTGAGTCCCGGGTGCTTCAGCCTAGTATGTATACATTTACTGTCCTTATCTGGCTGGGGCTCTCTACTGTGGGCAGGGCTTCCCAGTTTGTGTGCTGCATGCCCTGTTGCTTTAATTGTCTATAACCCCAGAAGTGTCTGGGTTGGGTTGATCTGTATATGTGCATGTCAATGCCCTACTATTACCACACTATCTCTGGATAGGGCAGCCTTAAGCGTACACACCAGCACACTTTGCTAGTCGCACTCTGTCCAGGCAGGGAAGCCCACATACTTATGGAACAGTACACCACTTACTCTGTGTGAAGGTTTTCCAATGCTTTGCTAGCTCCACACTTTTTCTGGGCTTGCCAGCCCTGTGTTCACATGTAGCAACACCTCACTATCTCCACATTTCCTCTGGACTGGGAAGCCCTGTGTGCAGGTACTGCATTATTTTGCTTGCTTTGCACTCTTCCCAGGTGGGGGGCCCTGCATGCATCTGAGCCCAGTGGCTGTGCACAGCAGCACCCTGTCTTACCGACTGGATCAATCTCCAGGTGGAGGAGCCCCTGTATGAATGCTATGGTACCTTCCTGTTCTTGCTGGATCTAGCTCCAGGAGGGTTGGCTAGGGACTTGCTACTGTGGCCCTGTAGGTTGGCCAAAGAGCCTGGATAGAGCTCTTACCCACTGCCCAAGTGCAAGGGAAATGTAAAAAATGGCTGTTAACAGTTCCATCAATCTTGGATTGCTCTCATAGCTCCAAGAGAGCTCACATGGTTCCCAACAGTCTCTCTTGTTCTCTTTCTGTCTTGCTTTTTGTTTTTGTTGTTTGCTTGTTTGTTTTTGGTATAATAACTGTTCAGTTGGCTTCAGGAGGAAATGTTCAAAACATAGGTATACATTCAATGTATTCTTGAGAGGAAATGAGCTCAATATTATGACTGTTGATATTGTGCACTTTGAGGCTGCATCACTTCTGTGCTATTTGGCCCAGAAGCTATATCAAATCATGGTGAAACATGAGACAGATTCAAAATGAAGAACATTATTCAAAATAACTGGTCTGTACACTTTTCAAAGGTGACAAGCTCATGGAAAATACCTAAGGAACTATTCCAGGTTAAAGGAGAAGGAAGAGACATGAAAATTGTGTGTCAGGGGTGATTCTGGATTGAACTACTGACTAATGCATTGCTTTTTCTTTTGCCATATAGCATATTAGTTAAATACTGTTGCTATTTGAATACAATTTTTTTGCGTCATTATTAATTTCCTGATTTTTATAATTATATTGACTTATGTAAGGAAATGTCTTTTTTTTTAGGAAACACATATTGAAATTTTTACAAATAAGGTAGTATTATGCTTAAAACTCACTTTGATGTATTTCAGGGAAAAAATAGAGAATGATGAAGCACATGTGACAAAGGTTAACATTTTGGAAACCTAGAAAAGCAGTAAACAGGAAGTCTTAGGGCTATTTCTGTTTTGCTTTTTTATAACTCTATAATTATTTGAAAATAATACTAGTTATTGTTTACAATGTGCATTAGCTCTACATTTAAACTAATGTTTTTAGGCTTGCTTGAAATGCTGAAGTTTTATGTTATTTCTCATTAAAGGAAAATGAAAAATTTCTTACATTTTAAAATTCTGTAATTCTTTATTTCTTTTTGTTGCCTATTTTCCCCATCATAGCTTTATGAATAAAAAGCATAAACTATATCATAGTTTTGTTGAAAAAATACATTACATACTTCACATATATACATTCTATACATTTTACTCATACATTGCATACATAATTATAAGTATTGTGTATACATGTATGGATGGTGTCCAAAAATTATTATTGTGCACATGTGCATATGCACACTTCTAAGCCAAGTGAAAATGCAGAAATCTGAAAGGATGTTTAATTTGGAGAATATATAGTTAATGATTAATGGAAAATAATGTATATATAACAATTATAGTTGATTTATTTTAAAAAGAGAGAACAGTAAAAAGATTAAAGAATAAAGGGTTTTTTGACTTTCTTTATTAATGAGCCATAGTTTCATTATTTAAGAAAAACAAGTTGTAGAAACCCACTGTTTGGTTTCCTGTGACTGTTTGGCAGGGTAACAACCTCCTTTGAAAATTAGTACTCTTATATGACACTTCCCTTTTAATAAAACAGTATATTAGAATAAGAATGCTAGAATTTGTACTCAAAATATTAGACTACAATTTAATATATACTAAGTGTATGTCCATGGAAATGAGAATAGATGGTCTTATAGCCTACAAGCCTTTCCAAAGGAACAGAAGTGTCCATCAATGGTATTTCAGGCTGTAGATGTGTAGGGCGCTTCTTTTCCAGACCAACGGTTTTGAGGTTTTAAGAATATAACATTAATTAGAAAAAACATACATTGTTTTAAATGCCCACATTTCTCTAAGGTACCACATTTAGATTGCTAACTCCCATTTTCATCTCAGCTTGGATTACATGTGAAAGGCAACATTTTAAAAAATGAGCTGAATCAATATAATTGAGTGTGTATGTGTGCCTGTGCACATACATGCATGCATGTGTGCTGAAGAGCTTTGATTCAGTATAATATAAAATAATTTATGCATAGAATAACTTTTTGC